>JAPMUY010008685.1:0-72479 GCA_026901105.3 Galaxias olidus | reverse complement strand
CAAAGATAGATAAAGTCCAAAGGGAAACATGTAGTTGAAGTTTCAACTGACTTCATGGAGCATTGTACATTTAGTAAAAGCTTAACCTACTTTGAAAATAATAAAATGACAAGAATTGCTTGCTGAAGTTATTTTTATTCACTGTGCGTTGGGTGACAAAACAGACATAATACTCATTCACGCATACAATTCACTGGACGAGTGCTTATGTGGCATCAATTACTTGGAAGAGACGCAGCATTCCGAAGGCCAGGAGGAAACATGGCAGCACAAAAAATAACATCTGGGGTCCTTGTCTTCCAAAAGTATATTCAAGGATTAGGATGCTACTTCTTCGAACATGCCGTCCAATGGTCCATTGAAAGAGTTGGGTGCCTCCACTACAACCAGCCTTTGTCCAATGGACAAGATTGGTGCACCCTCCAAGTGCCTCGTCCTTTGCCAAAGTAAGAAGGCGTGCCGCACTTGCAATGGCAGTCTTGGATCCACACATCAGTAGGGCGGCTCCTTCATAAGCATTCGCTTTGAACCAACAGATTTGACTGATGCCATTTCCAAGAGCTTCAGTCTGGGTCCAACGCGGGATCACTGCCTTCAGCACCAACACTTTCTTGGTGAAATTTCCAAAGCTAACCTTGTTCCAATAGTCTTGCAGGAAGCCTCCCACAAATGCATGGTCAATGAAGAGCTGAGTGCCTCCACTGAAACCAGCCTCTGTCCAATGGACAAGATTGGTGACCCCTCCAAATGTCCCAGCTTTTACCAAACTGAGGAGGCATACCGTGCCTCTGAAGGCAGCCCTGGATCCAGGAATCAATTGGGAGCCATAAGCATTTGCTTTGCTCAAATAGCTTTGGCCACTGCCATTTCCAAGAGCTTTAGTCTCGGTCCAATGTGGGATCTCTCTAACCACTGCCTTGAGCTCACATATTTTCTTGGTAAAATAGCCAAAGCTCACCTTGTTAAAATGGTCTTTCAGGATAGCTCCTGCAAATGCATGGGCGACATTGAGGATATTTCTGCTAAGAATCTTGGTTCCACCAACAGACAGGTTTCCTTTTTCACATGCCTTGCTCAAACACAGTAGGTCATCATGACAACCCCCGGCTCTTATTTCTAAGACTTTTGCCTGGTTGCCTGCTGGTCTACGGAACACTTCGGTGTCTCCAGCAAATGAACCAGCCTCGCTCCAATTCAGCTGACAGCCTCGAGAACCAGACAGAACCAGAGGGTATTCTAGATCTCTTTTTCGTGTCGCTGATCCACTTTGTTTTGTGTCGGCTGAAATGTTAATCTGAAAAAGACAGTTGTACACGTCTGAAAAGCTGAATGTCAATTACACCTCATAACTTCTATTCATAAAAGTTCTTAGTTTGACATCCGATCGCAGTGCATAATAATAATCCTGTATTTCATTTGAAGACCTATGGGTATCTCACCATGTCCCTCTCAGATCGTAGCTCCAACAGAATGCTCCTGAGCTTGTGCCAGTTCATTGTGGGAGAGACCGAAGAGTTCACCGTCACCATTTCATTAGCAGAGGTTCCTAAACTCTCCATCTCTAGTCCATGGCCATGGACGGAAAAAGTGGAATTGTTTCTAAAATAAATGGGAAAACAGGAAGGTCATAGATTGTTAGAACTGGGACCAGTGTGATTATACATGCCATATAAATGAATAAATCCATTTGTCTTGAATGTAATTACATGTTTTGAAATGTAAATTTCTTGCAGTCCGATGCCCATCTCTTTAAGAGGAGGTCCTGATAATAAGACGTCAGCCTCTGAGCTTCAGGTAATGACATCTTTAAAGGCTTCATCTCTGGATTATATCTGAAACACAACAATTTATGATGAAATCAAAACTCTCTTCAATTATAATAAGTAATGTTAGCACAGTGATAATACATACATGTGCGCCCTCAGATCAAATACCTACAGTTTTTCTAAAAGTAGATCAGAGGAAATTATTACTCTTATTATTCACCTCAGCTGAAAACACCGACGGTTCTGGCCAGGTGGAAGGAAGAAGCTTGAATCCTCCCAGTTCGACCACTCTTTCCATGCTGGACTCAACCTAAATCCAATGGTAATACAGAATTCCTCTGCTGCCTTAGGTTGGTTGTATATTGGAGTTAGTTGGACATCATTCCTGGACACTCTTTGCTGGTTGTTCCTCCAACTACCTCTCTCCAATACTTCCAGTCTGCCCTTCTTCAGTTCATCAATCGGCTTTTGAGCCATCTGTTGTCCAACAACTTCCTGACTCTGGCACTTTGCATCAGGGCTTTGAATACTTTCTTCAATGGCTTCATTCTGATGTTCTTGCTTTTTCGTATTCTTTCTGTTTTTGCAGTTCTTCTTCGTCCTGAAACACTTGAATAACGTAAAGCCTTGTCCCTGTACTTTAGTGCTTTGAATCTTTTCTTCTATGTCTACATTCGGATGTTCTTGCTTTTTCTTACTGTTTTTCTTCCTTGTCTTAAGACACTTGAAGAACCCAAAACAACGCATGTTGGCTCAGTGGCAAGCAAATCATTACTGAAGAATACAAGTGGTGAACTTGGTATTTATAAGAACAGTCATCCTCTGTGACATCATAATGGACAGTTTGATAGGCAACACTTCACCTTTGACTGCAAGACCACGCCCCCAAATGATTTCCCTAAGGAGAAAGAACAACGTTCTATCTCTACTGACTGTTTTCTCGGTTCCTTGGTCATTGTAGCTAATAACAGGTTGAAATAAAGTTCACACATTTTCAAAGTGTCTTTTCAAATTTCAAAAGATGTTTGGTTATAAACCGACATTTATTAATAAATTATATTAGTTTCTTTTTTTGAAACAAGATGATTCAACGGTCTGTCATTTTTTAACTCTTACAGAATTCCGGCCACTGAACTCAGCCTAACATTTATCACCACATTTCAGAGTAGGTCTACTGACAAATAAGATGAAAGTCATTCAACGAAAGTATATTAATGGTTCTGATCTAAAATAGAACAATATTATTTAATGGGAACTCTTTTCCAAAGATATAATAGGCCTAATAAAAATAATACATTCATTTGTAAAGCGCTTTACATTGTAAAACAATCTCAAAGCGCTACAACAGCATATAGATAGCATAATACAATATATACAATATTGATAAACGCTTAAGCAGAAAAGCAGAGAGGAACTGAAAAAAACAAACATTCAAAAAGTTAGTGTAACCCTAGTGACATAAGTGAAGTTATGTATTGACAATAAATTATAATAAATAATATAAACTTTACCGAATAATAAATAATATAATACATTTTACATTCACACCTACGGGCAATTTAGAGTCACCAATTAACCTGTTAACCTTATATTAAATAATATAAGAATAATAAATAATATAATACATTTTAAAGGGTAAATAATTAGTATTTATACTAAATCAATATTGCCCAATAAACGTACTGAAGGAGAAAAGTCCTGCCTTCGGAGTTGAGAAATTACAGTTCTCGCCAGAGCGGTTGTTACAAGCGCAAGCGCGAGTGTTATTTTCTGCTTTAGCGAGCTGTAGAATGATCTTCTTTGAAACTCGCAGCTTTAGAAAAGATGATATTCACAAACCTTGAAGTCTAGTTGATAAGCAAACATCTAACTGAACAACAACAACCGTAAACTTTCTATATTTCAAATCCTGGTCTATTTCGATGCTTTTCTTACGTTTTCTTGGGTGAGTAAGAATGACTTTACTCTAGCTAATAATAGCATGCTCTGGTGCTGTAAAACCTAAGGAGGCTAGCTCCGGTTAGCGATAATGAAGTATTCTAACATTTATGTAGGATATTGCATTTATGTTCAATGTAGCAGAAGGCTTTCTTAAATAAAAAAGTATTTTGGCCTGTTTTAAAAGAGGATAGAGTCTGTGGCATCCTCAGATGGTCAGGCCCCTGCCACCCCGCAAATCCGCAACTGTGTCTGGGATGGCATTGGATAGACGGGGTGGGCTACAGCACTGATCGCCCATTGAACGGAGCTTATTGTTATGGGTATGAAGAAGCAGGCTGTCCCCAGACCTGAGACAGCGGGAGGGTATGTGGGGTGTGATTAGCTCTTTGAGCGAGGGGGCATTGGTGCATTTGAGGGTCTGCATGAATCGGTATCATATGATGATATAGGCCTAATATATTTTATATATATATATACACACAGTCCCTGACAAAAGTCTTGTTACTTATCCAAGTTGTAGGAACAACAAGTAACAACTTGACTTATAGTTGATCAATTGGAATCAGAAATGGCTTATATGAAAGGCAAAGCCCTCTAGATAATGCTTATTATACCAAAATAAAGTTTTGTATCATTCATTGAATTTTATCATTTAATTAGGACAGAAAGGTCAGATTTAGCTTGGACAAAAGTGTTGTCGCATACAAAAATAATGTAGAAATTGTACATATACTTTATTTTGAATACACAAACATACTAAAATAACATCAGAACATAAAGTCATGGTGCCACAAATAACTTAGTGATGAAGTCATCTGGAATGGCAAAGAAAGCAGTCTTGCAGGACTCCCAGAGGTCAAGATTCTTCGGTTTCATCTTCCAAGCCTCCTCCTTCATCTTACCCCAGACATGCTCAATAATGTTCATGTCTGGTGACTGGGCTGGCCAATCCAGGAGCACCTTGACCTTCTTTGCTTTCAGGAACTTGGATGTGGAGGCTGAAGTATGAGAAGGAGCTCCATCCTGCTGCAGAATTTGCCCTCTCTTGTGGTTTGGAATGTAATGGGCAGCAAGAATTTCTTGATACTTCAGGCTGTTGATGTTGCCATCCACTCTGCAGATCTCTTGCACACCCCCATACTGGATGTAACCCCAAACCATGATTTTTCCTCCACCAAACTTGACTGTTTTCTGGGTGAATCTTGGGTCCATGCGGGTTCCAACAGGTCGTCTGCAGCATTTGCGTCGATTGGGAGACAGTTCAATGGACAATTCATCAGAAAAATCAACCTTCTGCCACTTTTCCACTGTCCATCCTTTCTGCAAGCTGTGGGCCTTGGCAAATGCAACACAATGTTTTTGTTGTCTTCTGTTTAATGCTGGTTTCTGAGCACTAACTCGGCCATGGAGACCACTGCGTGAGAGAATTAGACAAACTGTTCTTGTAGATACAGGGGTTTCTGGTGACAAATTCACATGTAGCTCCGCTGCAGTTGAAAATGGGCTGGCCCTGGACTGTCGAACCAACAAACGGTCCTCTCGAACAGTTGTCTTACGGGGTCTGCCTGACCTGGGCTTGTCATGAACGTCACCAGTTTCTTCAAATCTTTTTCTTATCCTCTCCACTTGACGTTTGGATACATTAAAGATGTCTGCCACCTCAGCAGCAGACTTGGTCTTCAGGCTCTTGATGATCAGCACTTTGGTCTGTGGTTGAATCTTTGGCATGTTGTCAGAGGTCAGGTTGCTCTTCACATGAAGGTCTGGTGTGCTGGGGTTCTTTTTATACACACCTGGGAATGTGTTAATTACATTATTTGTCACAGGTGAAGCTCTAATCTGTGATTGGTTGAATCATTTAAAGACAGGACAAGACTTTTGTCTTTGCAAAAACCGATGTTATGGGCTTTACCAAGCTGTGAACATCAGGACACTTTTTGACGGTTTTGTTTTGCACCCAGTTATTAATGTGAAAGCCCTTGACATTCAAATGAACCATTTATTGTTACGGTTGATTAGAAATAAAGTTATATGCCATTTTAAGTTACTATGTCCTTATGCGAGTCCAAGACTTTTGTCAGGGACTGTATATATATATATATATATATATATATATATATATATATATATATATATATATATATATATATATATATATATATATATATATATATATATAAGCTGTTTATATATATATATATATATAAAAATGTATGATGATACATATGATATATATGTATCATTTAAAAAAAATGTAAACCCCAAAGCAAGCTAAGCGCAGTTCTAGGGAACGCAACCCTATATTGTGGGCTAAGCCTATACTTGGCCTGACTAGGATTGTTGCAGTTGCAACCAGACATACAATGATTGGCACCACAGCTTGGCCTGCGCACACAATGCTATCGTGAATCACGATTAAACAGTTTAAATGCCAAAAGCAAGGTGAAATAACTAAATGTTTGTATAGGTGGAGACCGGGGTTGGTCGTCTCACGGATTGATTGCCATAGTGCTTCTTTCAGCCAAACTAGAGGGCGCAGTATCTTTATATTGACATCAAACATTTGGCTTGATGTCATGCTCATTTCTATCTGATCGTGTATAACACGAAACACATTGAAGTGAGGAGGAATTAAAAACATTTTCATGGGTAGAGTAATTTGTCATGTTGGTGTCGCTTTTGTAATAAAACTTTGCAGTCGATTAGGAATGTCATAAGCAAACACTTATTAAAATAGGAAAGTAAT
Organism: Galaxias olidus; assembly: GCA_026901105.3. NCBI lineage: Eukaryota > Metazoa > Chordata > Actinopteri > Galaxiiformes > Galaxiidae > Galaxias > Galaxias olidus. Next base: position 66,026 of record JAPMUY010008685.1, on the reverse strand, counting down.
AAATTCTATTTTTGTCTACTTTTCAGTTGCTAATTAAAAGATGTTGTAGGTAGCTGAAACCTTTGTCAAGAGATTTGATGGGGATGGTTGTCTCAGTGCTCTGGAGGCTAATTTTGTCACAGTTCCTCGTTAGAAATGTTGTATAGGCACAGTTAGTTACTTTAACCTAGGCTGTTTAACATGATAAATAATTGTTATGAAACTACTGCTGTAATAAAACCTAGAAATTTTTAATTATTTATATAACACTGTAAATTCCTTAATTTAACTTCTCAAGGTAATTCAAAAAAATAAACATGCTTCCCAAATGCAAAGGACCTTGATGAGTATTATAGAGATGGTGATTCTATTCATTTTAAAATGTTTTTGGTGGTGTCTGGAATTTATTTTTTCTACTGAAACCCCATACATTGTCACAATGTGTCAGTGTCTTTGATAGTTAATTACTTGCTGTTAAAATACGTTATAAGAATGAAAGGGATACCCCCAGTGAATTGTAAGATGAGCAATTCCCTAATCCTAAATCTAGAAACTGTTATGAATTCTAACATTTAAACTAAATGAAATGAAATTATAGTATAGTTGCATTATTATAATGTATGATATCTTTTTAGCTCCTCCACTCTCTTTCTTCTGCTTCTATACAAAAACCAATTTTTTTCTTCTTAAATAAGCCTCCTCAAGAAACACTGAATACACGTTTAATGTATTCCACATGTATTCCACAAGAGAAGAATGGCGCTGCTCCCTCGCCGTCGGTCTCGCGCCGATTCCCCCGCAGAGTCTCCAGTGTATCATTCAGGTCCAGAAGCACAGACATGCCTTCGCCTTCCCTCTCCAAAAACATTACGTTCACAAAACTGTTTAACGTGCTTCACCAGTGCACGGCCAGATTTCTTTCTAATGACCTCAAAGTCTGTGCCAGCAATGTCATAGGACTCACATACACTAAAATAAAACACAACACGTGTCGTGGTCGTGCATGGCTCCAAAGCTGAAATATCAAAATAAGGTTTTGATATTTACATGCTTTTTCATCCTAGGTTGTTAGATAATCTCAGCGTATGTGTAGCACCTGTAGAGAATTTGTTGATGTATGCCCAGTTCCTTTATATATTATCCTGGGAAATAGTATGTTGAAATTAGGAGAAGAGCTACTCAGGTGCACTTCATTTTACTGGCCAGTAGGTGTCAGAACGACGGCATGTGACGTGGAAGCCAATGAACGAGGGTGAGCGAGTAAAAAAAAAAGAGAAAGAGTGGGCTCAGCACGAATGTCTTGTTGTTATGTGCAGTTTCGCCGTTAAATTAAATAATAAAGTTATACTTTTATAATACACCATCAACGTTGCTGCAGTTTGAGTGGTGTAACAATTTGGAGGCCCTGCTGGGATTACTTCAAGGCAAAAGAACACGACCAAAAAACACGGAAAACACCAGGGTGTGTGTAAGCTAACAGCTACCGTTACAGATAGCTAAACAGTTGAAGGGTAGCTTGCGCGACCACGACACGTGTTGTGTTTTATTTTAGTGTTATCCACTGCAAAAGTTACAAGCAAGATGTCGGAGGACAGAAGAATTTCTTTCAGAAATAGAGACAAAGATGGTAAAAGAACTTTACCATGTATGTGAGTCCTATGACATTGCTGGCACAGACTTTGAGGTCATTAGAAAGAAATCTGGCCGTGCACTGGTGAAGCACGTTAAACAGTTTTGTGAACGTAATGTTTTTGGAGAGGGAAGGCGAAGGCATGTCTGTGCTTCTGGACCTGAATGATACACTGGAGACTCTGCGGGGGAATCGGCGCGAGACCGACGGCGAGGGAGCAGCGCCATTCTTCTCTTCCCCTGCGGACAATGCGGCGGAGGAGCGCCATTCTTCTTTTCACCTGCGGACAATGCTGCGGAGGAGGCGGATCTCTCGGCGCAGCCCAAGTCGGGAGGAACACAGGAAAGCAGCACCCCGCTTCTGACAGCAATGGAGCAGCATGTTGCCAGGGAGACAGTGCGGGACAAGCTGACACAATGCAGAGGCTGGGAATCGGTTGGCAATAGCTGCTGTGCTTCGTCCGGTTGTTTCAGAAAGGACTTCCGAATAAATGGACATGTGGGTGAGCCGACCTCAAAAGACACCTTGTGCTTCAGTAGCCTCGAACATCAGATTGAAAGTGGCATATGAAAGGGCTATCCTAAAATAGAAATTGTTGAGACAGTGATACAGCTGTGAGCCCCGGATTGAAACTGAGAAGCTATTTGGAGGGAAAACCTGACCTCACCCTAGCCAATCTTAGGCAAATATTAAGAGCACATTATGCAGAAAATGATGCAACTGAACTGTACCAACAATTAACAAAATCTGTACAGGGACCTGGTGAAACGGCACTGGATTTTCTTATCCGAGTACTTGACCTGCGCCAAAAGGTTCTGTTCGCATCTGAACGTGCTCAGTCTGGCCTGAAATATAACAAAGAGTTAATTCACAGCCAATGCTCTCAGTCCATCATGACAGGCTTATTAAACGACAACGTAAGAGCAGAGATGAGGATGTATCTGCAGGATGAGAACACTAGTGATGAACTGCTGTTGTAGAAAATGCAGATAGCGCAATATAATGAAAATGAGAGGGTACAAAAGATTAAATGCACGAGCAAAGTCATTCATAGGGCAGGTATGAATATAGTAGAGAGACGTGATGATGAAATCGACCCTCTGATAACCACTGTCCCAGCCAAATTTAACAAACCAACTAAAGAAAACCCCCTATTTACAAAAATGGAGGAGAACAACATGGCAATCAGGGAGCTCACAGGTCAAGTAGCATCACTTGTACAAGCTGTCTAGCGAGGGAGAAGAGCTGCGAAGGACCATCAAGCTAAAGCACCAGCTAATGCTTACAAGAGACCAACGAGACGATGTGTGGCATGCCAGCAGGATAATAAAGACTGTAACCATTGTTTTAAGTGTGGCAGTGAAACACATTGGGCAAAAGGGTTCAGGGTAGGAGAGAAGCAGAAGCCGTGGGGAAACGAGTGGAGGTTGTGATGGGGGGACGTGCCATGACCTCAGAATCAATGTCCCAAAATGTACCAGACCCCAAACTGAACTGTCAAATGGAGCCTGCAAACTTACAGGCAAGGCAGGGGCAAAGGGAAAAATTGCCAACTCATCACGCAGTACCCCTGAAGTCAAATATTGCACATAAAGTCCCTCACTCATACAACCCTTAGGCAAAACGCAAGCAGGTTAGTAGGCAAAAAGTGTCTTGTTTGGTTCAAAATTGATTGGGTGAAGTTTCAAGCCCTGTGGGACACGGGGGGCACAAGTATCCATCATGAGTGAAGCATGGAAATCCCAAAACTTACCTGGTGCAAAAATCAACCCCATCATTGTCTTGTTAAGAGAGGATGATTTGCTGGACTTGAGAGCTGCCAATGGCTCAAAAATCCCCTTTCAGGGTTGGGTTGAGGTTAGTCTCAGTCTGTGTGACCGTAAAGCAAAGACCGCAAGGTCGGATGAGATTTTAGTTCCAGTACTAGTGAGCAGGGACATAGTGCAAAGACCAGTTATAGGGTTTAATGCCATTGGGGAGTTAATGAGAGATAGGGTGAACCCAGATAGGGAGGACCAGGTTCCGCTTAGTAGAAGAGTAGCTCTGCTTAGAAATTCACTAAGACTAGGGTCAGCAAAGGCAGAAGCTTTGCTCAACCTCATTCAGGGAACTACAAGTGAGAATGTTACTTACCTTGCCAGAACAGGACACACACCCGTTGTAGTTCCAGGGGAACAGATGAAGTGCATCAGCTCCCCTGTCAAAACATATCTCAAGGTGAAAACTGAAATGCTGTTTGAACCCGAAGGGAACCTTTCATTGGATAAGGGACTCAAACTTAGCTGTCAGCTAGTGAACATCTCCTGTTCCTCACATAAAGTGAACATCTATGTGAGAAATGCCACACAACATGACATCACAATACCAGGAAAAACTGTGTTAGTGAGTATACAGAGAATAACGGACTGCTGCCCAGTATACCCAGAGGCACACCAGATTAATGCAGCAGTAGTTGAATGTTCTCAGACTCTACCTGACCCTACCACAGAAAAGCCTCAGAGGGGGTTCCAAGACAAGCTGTGGGATCCACCTGTCAATGTGGATCACTTGATCAGGGAACAACAAGCGGTGGTTAAACAAATGGTTAGGGAGGAATCGTGGACATTTGGGAGGCACAAAGACGAGGTGGGCTACGTTAAAAACCTAAAAATGGACATAAAGTTAACTAATGATGTTCCAGTAGCCAAGGCATACAATGCCATACCTCAACCATTGGAGGAGGTAAAGAACCACATACAGGACTTGTTGACCAAAAACTTTAACCGTAAATCAACTTCTCCATATGCGGCTGCAGTGGTCTTCGTGCGGAAAATTTATGGAAGCTTAAGACTCTGTATCGACTACAGGGGACTTAATGAAAAGACAATTCCAGATAGGCACCCCATTCCACGCGTTCAGGAGATACTGGATGGCCTTGGTGGAAATGCCTGGTTCAGCGTACTGGACCAAGGCAAAGCTTACCATCAAGGTAGCATCAGTGAGGACTCAAAGAAATGCACAGCTTTTACAACACCATGGGGGCTGTATGAATGGGAACAGAATTCCATTTGGTTTGACAAATGCACCCTCAGGCTTTCAGCGCAGCATGGAGGAAAGCCTAGAAGGTCTTAGGGACAAAATATGCATTCCATATTTAGACGACGTCCTAGTCTACGGCACTACCTTCACACGGCATGTAGAGGATGTGAGAGCTGTCCTCAAGCGTCAACAAGCCTGGGGAATTAAGCTGAGGCCAGACAAATGTGACCTGTTTAGGAATGAGGTGCGCTACATAGGGAAAGTGATCTCCGCTGAGAGTTAGAAAATGGACAGTAAGGAGATAGCAGCAGTACAGGCACTGAAAACAAACCCCCTACAAACATTAAAGAGCTGCGTAAATTGCTGGGTTTCCTAGGATACCATAGGAGTTACGTGTAGGACTTCTCTCGCCATGCAAAAGGCCTGTATGACCTACTGTCAGCAGATGTAACCTCAAGTTCGATGTCAAAGTCCAGAGTCTGGTCAGTAAAGGCAGGACAGCTCCCCCCACAGCAGAAAATAGTGTGGACTGATTCTCACCAGACAGCCTTAAACTATCTAGTTGATGTCCCGACCAACCCACCTGTCATGGCTTATCCCAGGTTTGAGGATCCATTCATTCTGCACATTGGTGTGTCAGAGGAGGGGCTGGGAGCAGTCCTTTGTGAAAGACAGGAGAGAAAACTCAGAGTTATCGGTTAGGGCTCACGAACATTGACACCAGCAGAGAAAAACTATAGGTTGCATTCAGGGAAGCTGGAGTTTTTAGCACTCAAATGGGCTGTTACAGATAGGTTTAGAGACTATATGATTTATGCTCCCTCTGTAACAGTATATACTGATAACAACCCGGTCACTTATGTTCTGAGCACCGCTAAACTGAATGCAACTGGACATCGCTGGGTGTCCGAGCTGGCTGACTTCAACATAACACTGAAATACCGTCCTGGGAAAACGAATACGGACGCAGATTTCCTTTCCCGCACACCCTGGAGCATGGACTCTTACATGGGGGAGTGCTCAGAGCAGTGTTCCCCGGAAGTGTTAGGTGCAGTATTCAGTGCAGTTGAAACACAGAATCAGCGGGAGTTCAACTGGATCTCAGTCATTACCTGCAGCCCGCAGATCCAGGAAATAGCTGCGGAAAACCACCCAGGCGTGAAAATAACACAACAAGAGTTACTGCAGGCACAGTTACAGGACCCAGCCATATCCCATGTACTCCAGCTGAAAAAGTCCGGAGATCAACCGGATAGGAGGAACAAGGAAACAGTGGGAGTTCAGAAACTGCTACGTGAGTGGAAAAGACTATGTTTCTCAAGAGGGTCTCTTAAAACGTAAAACTGCTACCTGTATGCAAATTGTGATTCCAGAGCAGTACAAAGGACTAGTGTACAAGTACCTTTCATTGTGAGATGGGCCACTTGGGGGTGGAACGGGTTTCACAACTTGCAAGACAAAGGTTTCATTGGCCTGGGGTGCAAAAAGACATTGAGTTTTTTTTAACAAAAGTGTGTAAATGCATCATTAAAAAAACCTGCTGTCCAGAGCAGAGCCCCTATGTGCCATGTACCTGCAACAGCACCATTTGAGATGGTCTCCATAGACTATCTTCACCTTAAAAAAAGTAGGGGAGGGTATGAGTATATTTTAGTGATTATTGACAACTTCACTAAGTTTGCCCAAGCCTACCCAACCCGTAACAAATCAGGCAAAACAGCAGCAGAGAACATTTTCAATGATTTTGCCCTGAAATTTGGCTTCCCTGCTAAAATACACCACGACCAAGGCAAGGAGTTCGAGAGCTAGTTATTCAGACAGCTGCAAAAATACACTGGCATTGGAAACTCAAAAACAACACCCTACCACCCACAAGGGAACCCAGTTGAAAGATTTAATCGCACCTTGTTGTCTATGCTGCGGACCCTGGATGAGGAGAAAAAGTGAAATTGGAGTGACTGTGAACAAAGTTGTACATGCTTATAACTGCACAACCAGTGAAGCAACGGGGTACTCACCTTTCTATTTGCTTTTTGGCAGAAAACCCCGGTTGCCAATTGACTTGATATTTGGGATAAATGATGATGAAGGATGTAACTCGCACCAGGAATATGCTAAAAAATGGCAACAGCAAATGAAAGAAGCATATGACATTGCATCCAAAACAATCAAAAAGACGACAGCAAGAGGAAAAACATACTATGATCAGAAGAGACAAAGTGCAGTGCTTTCTCCAGGTGACCTTGTCCTTGTGAGGAATTTGTCCGAACGCGGAGGACCTGGAAAGTTGCGTTCATATTTGAAAGAGCAAATACATGTGGTAGTCTCTCAAAAGGGGAAAGACAGCCCAGTTTATGAGGTCAAGCCTGAACATGGTAAAGGGAGATGCAGAATCCTCCATCTCAATGTGTTAATGCCGTGTAATGCTTTGCCATTAGAGGAACCAGCCCAGGGACCTGTGGGACCACATCCCTCTATTCGAAAATGAAGAAAACGGGAGGCAAAAACAAAGGAAACATCAGAGGACCCAGAAAGCTCAGATGAGGAGGGACATTACTGGGCCCATAGACTAAAACATCACCAGCAGCAGCCGAGAGAGCAAGATGATGCACCTCATACCTCCTCTCGGCCAACCTGGATAATCTGCGGTCAAAAAAGACTTGACAGCGCCTATGAACGTAGCCTGGAAGGCTCCCCTAAACTTGTAATCTAATAATATTACAAATAATGATGATCTAACAGCGTGGTTGGTTCCATTAATAATAGAAACATCAATCAAAAACCGTATTGGCATGGCTAACGTAACCAAGGCTTGTATTTAAATGTTCGGGATGGTCAACCCATTTCTAACACCCGCTACATCCATAGCTGTGTGTTATTGTTAGCGATTATAGTGCAAAATTGCTGCTTTTTGAACATAGTTACATTGTCTTCCGTGGACGTCGTAAAACAAATAACCTATAGTTAGAAAATATAGCAGTCGGCCTATTTTTACTGTGTTGCATTATTATGAGTGCGTTATTGTTTGCCAGTAGGCCACCCTGCAAACACGAACGTTGCGTAACGAGGGGTTATGTATATAACCCAGGTTCTAATAAGGAGAGGAGTGCGACTCCTCTCTATGGGAAACGCTCTTAGAGCGCACATCATCCACTAAACACTTATACCACAGTGCCTTGTAATCAACAAGGCTCATGAGACTTTAAAGGTCATGCGCACCCACGTCAGCTACTCTATAAATACAGTAGCAGACCCATCTCATTCCAGATTTGAATTCAGTCATCGTTCTGCCATGGGGCAGACTTTGGAGAGGAGTCTCACTCCTCTCCTTATTAGAACCTGGGTTATATACATAACCCCTAGTTCTATTACAGTCGATGCGTTCAACTCCTCTATATGGGAGACATTGTGGGTCGATTGAACATCGAACAACCCCTAATGACCGGAGGTCCATCCTTCACTCCTGACCGCCCACACTAAGCACCGCCTGCACCAGAGAGGGCGCCGTCACACCCAATCTTAACCAAGATACAAAGGTGTGAGGCGTAGCTCAGCTAGCCGCCGCACAGATGTCCAAGACGAACACACCCTTGGAAATCACCCACGAGGAAGCAATTCCTCAAGTGGAATGTGCGCGTATGGCCATAGGCGATCGCGTCCCATAGCACCATAGGCTAACTGAATAGCCTTCACTAACCACTTAGCCAGTCTGATTTGGGACAACGCCTTCCTATGGAAGGGTGAGCAAAACAGACAAACTACCGATCCGTGGAACAGGATCCCCTTGTCCTATCTATGCAACAGCGCAGCGCGCGTACAGGGAACAGACACTCCAGGGAGCGCAGATACGTATCGGGATGGAGCCGGAGCACCTCACTAGAGTTACAGGTGTAAGTCATGCTCAGGACCTTCGGCACAAACGCTGAGTTTGGCTTTAAGGTCACCTTGGCATCTCCGGGGGCAAACTGAGTACACGATGGATGAACGGAGAGGGCCTGTAAATCACTGACACGCTTGGAGGTGGCCAAGGCCAAAAACAAAGCCGTCTTGAGTGACAACGCCTTTATACTGCAAATCTTCAAGGGCTCAAACGGAGCCCGAGACAGCCCGTCCAGAACCAACCCGAGGTTCCAGGAGGGAGTGAGTGGTTTAGACACCGGGCGCAGCCTGCGTACACCTCTCATGAAGCGAGACATGAGCGAATGAGCACCAACAGTTTTTCCATTAAAGCCGACATGGCAAACCGTCAAGTAACCATTTTGTTTGTTAGATTGTGTGTGTGTGTGTGTGTGTGTGTGTGTGTGTGTGTGTGTGTGTGTGTGTGTGTGTGTGTGTGTGTCTAGTCAAGGCTGCCAGGTGAACTTTCGACTGCGGAAAAGGCTCTGCCGTTGTCCAGTAACCCAGGCAGCTATTGGAGGAATAATAGGATATTCCCTGGAGGAATAATAGGATATTCCCCAGGTTGCATTGGAACAACACCAAATTCCGCTCCTCGCACTAGGACTCGAACAAGCGTCATCTCAGGTCACACGGAGACCTACACTGCAAAAAATGACACTCCAAAAACTAGTAAAAAAATTATGAATACAAGGTGTTTTTTGCTTGTAATAAGTAAATAAATCTGCCAATGGAACAAGTGAAAATTCACTTGTTAAGATTTCACATTTTAGGCATTTCAAGACAAAATGGCTTGGAATTAGTTAATCATAATAAGCCTGTAATGCTCAAAATCAGTATTTTGTCCCTTGAAGTTATTTACCATTTGTGTCATCCTTCTTCATTTCAAGTGTATTTCACTTATTTTTTTGTTATATAATAGTCTTAGATCTAGAACAGTGTCACTATCACCTACTTAAAATGAGACTAGACAAGAGGTATTTAAGCATTTTAAGACAAAATGTCTTAAAGATTGCTGAAAAAAAAACTTGTATTGAGAATGTGTTACTAGTATTAGAAGTGCTTAATTTCAGTTCAAGTGTACTTAACTTATTGTAAGCTCTACAATAACAACACCGACTGAAAAAAATGAAGATTAAACCATTCAACGTTTTATTTTCTCTGCATAAAATTCTTTACAAAGCAGTGCATTACATGGACACTTCACAGCAGTGTATGACTGGAGCACCATTCATCACTCCATCCAGCTCCCTCCTCCTCTCGCCCCACTAGAGTCCCATGGACATAGGTCTTACTTTACCTTTAGTGTTTTTCAAGTATTTCACTACATTTGCATAGAATACAATTTAACACTGGCATTATTTCTTTGTGTTTTGTCTAAACAATAAAATAAACACATAGCAGAACGTGCAACATTACTTGCCTCATAGCCACAGAACCCACTAAGTGTCCATTGGCTTCACTGGCCAACAAATGCAATCCAATCGGCCATGCCCTTCTTATAAGACGCGGTGAGGTCTTGCTCGTGGATTGTGTCCAAGAGGACCTCCGTTTGAATGACTGATAGCAGAGTGGCAACACATTTGGGGTATGTGAGATGCAGGGCGTAATAGTACGCAATAAGGTATAAAGCCCCCTCAGTAACCTTGTCTTTTGGAAACGTTGTAATAGGCATGTCTCCTACAGCCAGGAGGCAGTTCGACGAACTCATGATGAGGACTGGACAGGCGAGAGGGCGCTTCCTCAAGTAGGCATTAGGGTCTTCATTTTCCTGAAACACACAGACATCCTCCATCAGGATAATGCACATTTGTTTAAAGGATACATTTGTTTGTGTATTTTAAAACCTGTTTCCAAAAACAAATGTTTTGGGTGTATTTGAACGCTTTACCTAGGAAATGCATTGGGAGCAATTAAAAGCAGCAACTTTTTCAATACTGCAGTTTTGTCGCTTTAGACAGTCAAAATTATCTTTTCACGTTTTACACAGCTCACCTCGAGGACATGCACCAGAGCCTCACTAGCATCTCCTAGCCTCTTTGGAGGAGCAGACGTAGAGGGGAACAGTGATGGCAGCACACGTAGGATCCCGACAGCCTGGTCAACTGTTGAGGAAAACATTCATTACTTTTACACTTAGACAAAATGCACACGGTCAAATTTTGTCAATGGTCTACAGCAGATATAATTCTTTCAGAAACATTCCACGAATGATGGGAAGACAAGACAAGACACTAGCACATGAACATGTCCTAATGTCCACTAATAACATCAACCCTTACCTTTATCCATTCCCATTGGGGGTTTCAGCATCTTTTTCCATACGCCAAAAAACTGCACTTTCTGGCAGAAGTCGTGCCATCTTCCCTTCACTTCATCAATGTAGTGGCTGTTGTCCTTGTCCAAAATGCGTCGAAGCTCCCCCATCACCTACACAATATACCAATACAGACATTTATGCATCACTTAGGATGAGGAAATTATACCACACAGAACATTGGCCCTAATTCAAAACATTGGTATATAAAACAGTCAAAAATTACTTACATGTCCAATGTCCTTGAAACAAGGATATGCCTCAAATTCTTTCAATTCTGTCCTCCTCACGAACACAATCAGAATCAATGAATGCTCTTCTGGCTGCAAATTCCAAATCCAGGAGCTGAGAGACAGACTCTTGGCTTGGATTTTTTTTTTTACACAAAGCCTGTAAGGTCATGTAGTGCTTGGCCATGGTTGCTGGACTGTCCATGTCTGTAGGCTTGTGAGCTATATAAAGACACAAAAATACATAATTAAATAAAACCCTACAGCTTAAATGATTCAGGTCTCTATTTTGACAAGTCAAAACAGAATGCATGCCCCGATATCACATTGACCAACACTTCATAAATCCTATTTCATGAGTGCAAGGGAGACCATGTGAAATTTCAAAAACCGTTGACAGAATTGTTCTAAAGTTTCAATAACGTGGGTTCATTAGACTTGTGATCATTAGAAAAAATAGGTACACCACACAAGGGTAAATTTGTAAATGCAAAGTTGGAACTGACCTCTTTCCTTACTGCCTGAGTCTGCAGAGCTACTCCCGTCTGAGGATTGATCTAGAATAATGGTTGAGTCACTTGAATCAAATTCATCTGGGTCACTTGGCTGACCAAGACAGCGCCTCTTTGGTCGTCTCCCATCTGGAATGGTCTTTTGGGGAGATCTCACATTCTGCAATCGTTTATATAGCTGTGCATACACAGTGACCTGTGACAAAATACATTTAAACAAATCCTTCATAGTGCTAGTAAAAATGCCAAACATTAAACACTGTCATCAACTGGATGCATTTAAAACACTTACCCATGCATTTTTGTTGACAGGGTCTCGGTCATGCAGCATGGGGTAGTACAATACTATTCGCTTTGCCATAGCTGTGATTTCCGGTTTTGACGGGTATCTGTCACATTCTCCGTCCCCCTTAGCCCTCAAGATTGCGATCATGCTGGTCATGGTGTTTCGGATGAGCCGGCATCTGAGGTCTTTTGACATTTGGCAGCTGCTTTCTTCACCTTTCTTCGCCAACTCAAAATATTGTTTTCGGACATGTTCAAGTTCGGTGTCAGTATACACAACGTATTCTGGGCAAGATAACTTTACAACCTTTTCAGGAGTTGTGTAATTAATAGAACATCCTTTCACAGGAGTGGATGTCTGCGACAGGGATGACTCAATAGAAGTAGAACAACACGCTGGTTTTGAGTCTTCTCTGCCAAATTCCTGTAAAATAAAAGGAAGTAATGAACTCCTGATAAAAGCAGCATTTACATTTTACTGTGTTAACACAAACTGCATGCAGCATTGACAGCTCTTCACAAGTATAACTTGCAATTTGTTTAATTGAAGAGGTTAACTATTCAGTCAATTAACTGAACACCTACCATTGAATCTCTAAACAAGTATTTATTAGTTGAAAGAGAACTTAAAGAAAATCAGGCTCCACTGATCAAAAATTCTTTCTGGACAGCCATCAACTATTTGGTACATTCCTAATTGTAATGAGAAATGAGACCAAAAAAGCACATTGCAGGAGTTTGTTGTGTGCTGCTAAGTTACCTGGGTATATAGTTAAAGGGGTCCTATTATGCACATTTTCAGATTCATACCTTTATTTAGGAGGTCTACTAAAATAGGTTTACACGTTTCAATGTTCAATAAATAATACATATTTTCTAAACGGCCTGGATCTGCAGCACCTCTCGGTTCACCCTGTCTGAAACGCTTCCTTTTAGCTTTTTTTAAGACCCCGCCTCCCGACGAGCAAAGTCTGCTCTGATTGGTCAGCTGGCCAATCAAAGGGAATTTGTCTTCAATTTTCTCCACATGACAAAACCACGCGTTTCTGCTGTGGTTGAGGGCTTGCCAAATATTATTCAAATGTGTGACTTTGTGATGTCAATAAGTTACGGATGTAAAAAAGCTTTATAACACACGAAAGGAATGGGAAAACACAATAAGCATAATAGGGCCCCTTTAATGCCAACTGACCTCATCCAAAACACCATGACAGGCATGCCAGACCGCTTTTCTCCTAAAAACGTTTTCTGGGCCCGGAAAAGATCCCGCAAGTCTTCACGAGAGAGGGTGCCCATCAGTCCCTCGCTGATGTTTGCAGCTGTTAACAAATTGGAAGACACGTGGCAAGTGCAATTACTGCCCTAGAACATCCACATTTCATGAGACTACGAAATGTGGTAGCATCATTCATAATAGCTAGTTAACCAGTTTAGTGTATTAACTAAGTTAAATAATTATATTTGCATACATTACCCCTTAAAATCGACACTGTAGCGTCATCCAATTCCTCCATGCTTGCGCTGTTAGCTGAATTAGTTGCTAGCTAACTCGGTTACCTCGTTCTCTCTGTTCGGCTGCAAAATTGTACACAATAAATATATATTGGAAAAAACGGATAACATTCAAATCGTATGCTATGCCAACTAAAACAATAAGGAAATATTGGCTATACTTACAATGAAAAACTACTTAAACTGTCGAGCCTTGACCTAGACAAAAGCACAAAGTAGACAGAAAGTGTGCATTGGCGCCTTTTCTGCACCTCTACCCTCCCCCACTTTACGTAGGTAGCTACCAAGTCTAAAAGGGGGGTTATTCCATTAATTAAATCGTAAATCAATAAAAAAGTAAAAGTAGTTTCTTAATTTTAGAGATTTATAATATATATGTATAAACAATTGTTATTTGTATCACTACATCATTGTGCATTGCAGTTGAATTATTCTCTAAATACAAAATAACTAAAACAGAAGTTGCACTACTTACCCCCATGTTTAAAAGTTATGAACTGATTTTCAGTAGATTAGCTGAGTGTAAGGTCAAGTGTTACTTGCTGCTGTTATCTGTCATAAACTGGTAGGACAGTTGCACTTCCAAGATGATGTGGCGTTGTTTCATATGCTACATTTTTGTGGGATTGACTCTGAAAAAACTATTGAGTCACATTAACTCTTTGCACAGTCGCAGCCCTGATTTTCGCGTGGTTTGTGGCATTGATGGCTGTCTTAGCGAGTACAGGGTATATAACTCCTATTACTATCACATAAAGCGAACGCACGCGCAGCATCTTCTCCGAGTCGAACGAGCCGAGGAGGAAGGGTCGACTCGCCATGGCTCACCAGGAATATGTGAAAGGACAGCCAAGAACAACCAAACTAATGTGAATACTCCTGTGGATGAAATGCTCTGTGCAACACAGGAACACACTGAGATTGAAGAGGGTTCAAGCATCGTCACTGGAACGGTACGTCATTTTCATTAGACAATCTAGCTAGCTAACCTTAATAACTAGCTAGCTGGTCATTTTACTCTGGTAGGCTAGAGTTAGATTGTCTGGTGCCACCGGCACCAGTGGTGGAACTAGCTACCATTGCCATTGCCAAATTATTACCTGTTTTTAATAGAGAGGTTTGATGTTAATCTGTTTCAGCGTGGATTTCAAGAAGGTGGAGAGGGTCGTGTGAACCTTGACCTTTTCAAACATGCAACTTCATTTCTTCTTCAAGCCAGAGAAACCCATCGACTGACACAGGTAATTTATGCCATTGTTTTCCAATGAATGGTATTTCATTGTTTAGTAGCGAGGTCAAACGCAATAGGTTTCAAATGTAAAGAATGATTGAGAAGCATAGCAGTTTGAATAGATAATGTTGAGAGTTTGTTTATATGAGGTGGAGGTAACTTGTTATTTTTTTTAAATGGAAGTGATGTAAATGCATGTGAATTTAAAAATAGTGTTGAAAATGTATTTGAAATTAAAATGTATCATTCCAGTTATCAAGTTATTCGGTTAATTATGTCGATTTAGCCTGGCATGCTCGTGAGTTATACATTTCAATTTATTTGGTCTTTACCATTGCACCACTTTATCACAACAGTCAAGACAAAATCAATTAAACTTTGGTGGTGAAATTAATTTGGTGGTGATGACAAAGCACTTTTACCTTAGAAGGAACCAGCAGACATACTGTTCTATTCTAAAAACCCATTCAACCAATTCCAACTGTTACCTCGTTCATATTCTTCTCATTAGCTTAAATGCATGTCCATTACATTTTTGTTTGAGGTTCATAATGTAGTATTTTTTTTTTCAGAGAGCTGTTAACCAGATGGTGAATGGAGTCCAGCAATATCAGGGGTCATTATTGGAGCACCTAAAACAACAAATGAGTAACGTGATTGAGAGACATTCTGGGGACCTGGGTCAACTGAAGAGTGATGCAATGAAGATATTTGACCATTTTATTGATCCTTTCAGTCAAATTGCTACTACCCATTTGCAGGATAACACAATCAAAGAACTGTTTCAACCAGTTGAACCAGAGATTATTATCTTAAAACATACGGTATGTTATGTGAAAAAAGGAGACTCCAGAGTCCCCACCATTAAGAACCATTGCTGTCATTATATACCGTTTGTCACGAAAGTGACCGGAACAGAGCGACAGAAAACAGCACTCGACAACAAGAATGTAGAAGATCCAAAATAAGTTTTACTCGGCAGTATTTACATGGTATTAAACGCAATAATCCCGCAACCAGTGACAAGGCAGTGAAACTATTTATAGACAGAGAAACACCCAGGTGAAAACAATGAACGTAATTAGGAGAGTCCAGGCGCCCTCTGGTGGCGAAAGTCCAGTACACCGCCAGGCGTGACAGTACCCCCTCCCTCAGGACCGGCTCCTGACGGGACCAAAAGGCTTGTCGGGATGACGCTCACGGAAGTCCCGAATGAGCGAGGGATCCAGAATGTCCCTAGCGGGGACCCAGCTGCGTTCCTCCGGGCCGTATCCTTCCCAATCCACCAGGAACTGGACTCCCCGACCCCGCCGACGGGAGTCGACGAGGCGGCGGACTGTATAGGCCGGCAGCCCGTCGATGACCCGTGGCGCTGGAGGAGGAGGAGCCGGAGGCTGAAGAGGACTGATCAGGACCGGTTTCAGCCGGGAAACATGGAACGTCGGGTGGACTCTCATGCTGGACGGCAGCTGGAGGCGGTAGGAAACCGGCGTGATGCGGCGGATGATCTTGAATGGTCCTACAAACCTCAGCGCCAACTTACGGGATTCCACCCTAAGAGGCAGGTCCTTGGCGGACAACCAGACCCGCTGTCCAGGACGCAGGGATGGCCAAGCCCGACGACGGCGGTTGGCCTGAAGACGGTGTCTTTCTCCCATCCGCACCAAAGCTCTCCGGGCCCTTCTCCATGCCCCTCGACACCTGCGGACATAGGCTTCTGCAGAAGGGACACCCACCTCTGCCTCCTGTTCCGGGAATAGAGGTGGAGCAAATCCAAACTGGCACTCGAAGGGCGACATGCCAAGAGAGGAGTGAGCCAGAGTGTTGTGGGCGTACTCCGCCCAGGGAAGGTGCTGACTCCAGGAAGAGGGATTGGCAGAGGCGAAGCACCGCAGAACCGTCTCCAGATCCTGGTTGGTCCTCTCGGTCTGGCCATTGGACTGGGGGTGGAAACCTGAGGAGAGACTAACAGAGGTACCCAGCAGAGAACAGAAGGCCTTCCAGAATCTGGACGTGAACTGCGGGCCCCGGTCGGAGACCACATCCGCCGGAATCCCATGGACCCCGATGATGTGTTGAACCAAGGCTTCCGCAGTCTCCGGGGCAGACGGCAGCCCGGCGAATGGAATGAACCGACAACCCTTAGAGAAGCGGTCCACCACCACCAAAACTACAGTCTGTCCCCGGGACGGCGGGAGCCCGGTGACGAAGTCCAGGGAAATGTGAGACCAGGGTCTGGAGGGAATGGGGAGAGGCTGAAGATAACCAGCCGGCTTGGCCCGAGAGGTCTTGTGTTGAGCACAAACCGGGCAAGCAGAGACAAAGGACCTAACGTCCTGGCGAATGGTAGGCCACCAAAAGCGACGTTGCACAAACTCCAGTGTGCGAGCCACCCCCGGATGGCCCGCCAGGCGCGAGGTATGACCCCAAAGCAAGACCTTAGTGCGTACTTGTGTGGGGACGTACATACGGTTGGGCGGCCCGGTACCTGGGTCGGGTTCTCCCTGTAGGGCCTGGTGCACCGCGTCCTCCACTTCCCATCGGACCGGAGCAACAATGATGGACTCGGGCAGGATAGGGTCAGGGGCAACAGGAACAGCAGGAGGATCGAATTGCCGAGAAAGAGCATCGGCCTTAGTGTTCTTAGTCCCAGGAATAAATGTCACCGTAAAATTAAACCGTGTAAAAAATAGAGCCCACCTGGCCTGCCGAGGACTCAGCCGCTTAGCCTCCTGGATATAGGCCAGGTTCTTGTGGTCGGTGAGCACCACGAACGGCTCGGCTGATGCCTCCAACCAATGACGCCATTCCCCTAGCGCCTCCTTAATGGCCAGCAGTTCCCGGTTTCCCACGTCGTAGTTCCTCTCAGCTGGTAGGAGCCGACGGGAGAAATAGGCACAGGGATGAACCAGCTGATCTGCAGGCAGGCGTTGGGACAGGACCGCGCCCACCCCAGCCTCTGACGCATCTACCTCCACAATAAACGGCAGCTTGGGGTCCGGCAGAGCCAGCACAGGGGCGGATGTAAAACGCTGCTTTAGCTGCTGGAAGGCTACTCGGGCCTCGGAAGTGAAGACAAACCTTCCCCTCCCTCCCCGAGTGAGCTCCGTGAGAGGAGCGGCCAAGGAGCTGAAACCGGAAATGAACCGCCGGTAGAAGTTGGCGAACCCGATGAACCTCTGGACCTCCTTCACCGAGGTGGGCTCGGGCCAGTCCTTGACCGCCTGTACCTTGCGGGTGTCCATCTCCAGGCTACCAGGTCTGATCACATACCCTAGAAATAACACGACCGAGGTATGAAAATGACACTTCTCCGCCTTGACGTACAGGTGGTTCTTCAGGAGCTGGGTCAGTACCCGCCTGACGTGACGCACATGTTCCTGGAGATTCCTGGAAAAGATCAGAATATCATCTAGATAGACGAAACAGAAAATTCCCAGGAACTCACGTAGGACATCATTTATGAGTTCTTGGAAGACCGCAGGGGCATTGGTAAGCCCAAACGGCATAACCAGATACTCGTAATGACCAGAGAGTGTGTTGAACGCCGTCTTCCATTCATCCCCCTCACGAATGCGCACCAGATGGTAGGCGCTGCGGAGATCCAGTGTGGTGAAAACAGAGGACTCCTGCAAACGTTCAAACGCCGTGTTCATGAGGGGGAGAGGGTACCGGTTCTTAATGGTGATGGCGTTAAGTCCCCGGTAGTCAATGCAGGGACGGAGTCCGTCGTCCTTCTTCCCCACAAAGAAGAAACCAGCCCCAGCAGGGGAGGTCGAACGACGGATGGTCCCAGCGGAAAGACCCTCCCGGATATAGTCCTCCATGGCCTGGGTCTCGGCCCGGTTGAGGGAGTAGAGCCTACCGCGTGGGGGGCTGGTGCCTGGGAGGAGATCAATGGCACAGTCGTAGGAGCGGTGAGGAGGGAGTGTCCTGGCCAGGTCCTTGCTGAAGACGGGTGCGAGATCAGCATAGGCAGAGGGTACTGAAGATAGGTCGATGGGAAGAGAACAGTGAAGCCGGCGAACCTGTAGGCACGTCTCTTGGCAGGAGACGCCCCATGATGTGACGGTGCCTGTTGGCCAGTCCACTGTGGGATTATGAAGATGCAACCAAGGATATCCCAGAACCACCGAGATGGCAGGAGAGGAGACTAGGAAAAGCTGAATGGTTTCTTGATGTATTCCGGACAGGGACAGAGTGAGAGGGACAGTGGTGTGGGTGATACGCCCCGAACCCAATGGACTGCCATCCAGGGCGGAGATGGTGCGGTTCTCTTCCAGAGGAATGAGGGGTATGTGGAGTCTCTTAGCTAGGGCTGAATCAATGAAGTTACCGGCAGCACCAGAGTCAACCAAAGCAGAGGTAGAGTGACGATTCCCAGACCAGGACAGCTCAGCAGGGAGAAAACAGGAAGTCACATGACCCTGGGAGGACGCAAAAAACCCCGTTACCTTCCTCCCTGGGGTCAACGGGGATGGGCGTTTCCTGGGCGCTTGGGACAGCGAGAAATAAAGTGTCCCGACTCCCCACAGTAAAGGCAGCATCGAGAAACCATGCGTCTATTCCTCTCCTCTGTGGTGAGCCGTGCGCGCCCCAACTGCATGGGCTCCTGAGCGTCTCCGGCCGGAGTGGGCAGAGAGAGCGACGAGAGTGCTTCTCCAGCGACTCCCCCTCGTTGGTGTGCCAAAATAGCACATCGGTCCCTGAGACGCTCGCTTAGGCAGATGGCTAAATCGACCGCCTCTTTAAGGGTAGTAGGGGGTGGTTGAATGGCCATCTCCGCCTGCAGGTCCCCATTGAGTCCCTCCAGGAAGGCCGGTACCAGCGCCGTCTCGGACCATCCTGCCTCAATTGCCAGAGTGCGGAACTCTACTGCGTAGGCTGGGACTGAGCGTTGTCCCTGTTGAATACGCAACAGTCGCTTAGCGGCGTGTCTGCCCTTTATTGGATGGTCAAACATGTGCTTGAGCTCTTGAACAAACCCCGGGTAGTCATTGCAAAGCGGTGTCTGTTCCTCCCAAAGCGCCGAGCCCCAAGCCAGGGCATCACCAGACAAAAGGGAAATAGTAAAAGCGACCTTAGATCGGTCTGTAGTGAACACGGAAGATCGTTGGGCAAAGTGAAGAGAACACTGGGAGAGAAAGCCACGGCACTTCTCTGGGTGGCCGTCGTACCTCTCGGGGGGGGGAAGCCAGGATCCGTTGGTCTGAGGGAGGTGGACACTCGGAGCGGGAGTCGACGCACCAGAGGCAGGAGCACTGGCCATTGCTGACGACAGTTGTTGGCGAAGCAACGCAGTCACCGAACGTAATTCGCTGGCGGCTTCCTGAAGCGCCTCGTCGTGCACACTAAGCCGCTCTTCGTGCTGCTCCAGAACTCGTGTTATCTGCGCCGGATCCATAGTATTCGTTTCGGCGGGATTATTCTGTCACGAAAGTGACCGGAACAGAGCGACAGAAAACAGCACTCGACAACAAGAATGTAGAAGATCCAAAAGAAGTTTTACTCGGCAGTATTTACATGGTATTAAACGCAATAATCCCGCAACCAGTGACAAGGCAGTGAAACTATTTATAGACAGAGAAACACCCAGGTGAAAACAATGAACGTAATTAGGAGAGTCCAGGCACCCTCTGGTGGCGAAAGTCCAGTACACCGCCAGGCGTGACACCGTTGGTGAAAAGTTTGGAGCAGCTGCTATCGCATCCAAGAATTAATACAATGATTGAAGAGGGGCCACAGCCATGCAAGGATGGATTTTTTTATGATTTAATTGATGGAGACATTTTTAAGTTGCACCCACTGTTTTTGAAAGTTCCCAATGCATTGCAGTTGATTTTATATACAGATGAAATTGAAATCTGCAATCCTCTTGGATCTTGGGCAACCAAAAACAAATTGTTATTGGTTTATTACACCTTAGGTAATATCCACCCTAAATACCGATCAAAACTTGCTGCCATTCGTCTGCTTGCCATGGTAAAATCAAAAGATCTTTCCCATTGTGGTATTGATAAGATTTTTGAGAGGATTAACCATGACTTAATTAAGCTGAATGATGGCGTTAAAGTTGTAACTGCAAACGGTGAGAGGACAGTTTATGGGGTGCTTATGTCTGTGTGTGGTGACACACCAGCTCAACATGAAGTGGCTGGTTTTAAGGAAGGAGTAGGATTTGCCTACAGTAAATGCAGGCACTGCGAATGCAACTTTGCAGACATGCAGGAACAATTTAACGAAGATTGTTTTGTAAAAAGGAACATGGAAAGTCATATCAGACAATGTAGTGACATTGAAAAGGCAAGCACTGACTTTCTGAAAGCAAATCTAAAAACAACATATGGCATAAACAGGAGAAGCAAATTAACAGAATTTCCTCACTTTGATATAATCAATCAAACCCCACAAGACATCATGCATATTATTCTTGAAGGTGTTGCCCCATATGAAATCAAATGTGTTTTAAAGCATCTTGTGCTTTCAGGGCATATGGAATTAGACACATTCAACAGTGCAATTATTGGTTTCCCTTATTCCCCTGTGGATGCGAGGGATAAGCCTTGCCCCATATCTGTCAATACACTGTCATTAAATGACAAAAAACTGAAACAGTCGTCTGGGCAGATGCTGGTTTTGTTAAAGATCCTGCCATTTCTTATTGACACAATTGAAGAAAATGATTACACTCAACTGCTGCGTAAGTTGTTAGGGATAGTAAAAATTCTGTTTTCACCTATTATTGCTCTCCCAACTCTTTCAAGGCTGAAGCTTTTAATCGAGCAACATTTGAAACATTTCAAAGAACTGTTTCAAAACACAAATATCATACCTAAACAGCATTACCTTCTGCATCTTCCTTCTCAGATTAAGGCACTTGGTCCTACGGTGAGGCATATGTGTATGCGCTTTGAGTCAAAGCATTGCTTTTTCAAGCAGTGGGCTTTGAAAAGTAGTTTTAAGAACATTTGTAAGTCTCTTGTGAAGCACAACCAACTATATGAATGTAGTCAGAATGTGCTCGAGAAACATCCAATTGTTTCAGGTGAAGTTGAAATGGGCCCATTCTCTGAAGTGAAAAATGTTCACTATGTAGAAGGAAAGATGAAAGACTTCTTTGGAATAAAGCAAGTTGAATATGTAGTTTCTGTACAGTGGATTATGCAACATGGAAATAAGTATACTTGTGGCAAATCTTTTGTCATTTCTAATGTCATAAATAGTATACCAGAGTTCGGACTTGTGAAAAACATCTATATCATAAATGCGTCAGTCTATTGTTTTGAATGCCAACCCCTCTCTACAGTTGAGTGGAATGAGCATTATTTATCTTATGAGGTAGAAGTTCCCTTCCTAGCTCAAGCCAATATTTTTGTGGATGCTGAAAACCTTGTTGATTGTACGCCATACTACTATTTGACCTTCAATAATAGGAAGTACATTCCAATTAAGTATGATCTCACAGACATCATTGCACATCACTCCCTTAATACAAATACTTGAGTCTCAATAATGTAGTTTTATGTATGAATTGGGCAGAAATTGTTGACCTTAATGTTTTCCAATAAAGCAGATTTATTTTCTTAAATCAAGTAAGTCTATTTCTTGAAACAAGAGGATCCATCTTTTACAAATACCATGCACATCTTTAAAACATATGACAAGTCAGAAAAGCTTGTTTAATCTGAGATAGGACTCAAAACAAGATGTTTTCAAGACTTTGTCACTTAACAAGATTTTCAAGATGCTTTGTCTTAAAACAAGTTCCTATTATCTAACTGAAATGTTTCTTGATAGTTGAATTTGTCTTATAATAAGAGTAATGAGGTATTTTTTACTAGAAATGAGACTAATATACTTGGTAAGATTTCGATTTTTTGCAGTGCTCTGTCTGTGTGCTTGGTCAGACATATAGAACTGGTTGTGTTCTTGCTTTAAACTGTGACTTTAGAGGAGAGCGTTTCTTTGGAGAGATTGTACATATTGTTCCCAATTGTGAAAAGGAAGAAGCACAAATTTTTCTTAGAATTTTATCTGTGAAATACTTTGATGATCATCTGTATTCATATGCGGTGGAGCGGAATAACGAGTATATGTCATCTTTTAATGGAAACTGTTACGTCCACTCGTGTATCTGTGTCTGTATAGTATGTTTTGTGTATGTGGCTGTTTTGTTTTCCCTTCTGTTTCTCCTTCCCTGTCACATTTCATTCAGGTCGCTGCTTCCCGTTGGCCCTGCCCGTTATCAATTATCGTCAGCCGCTTGGACCTATCAATGGATCGTCGAAATAAAACCCTTTGCCATTATTGTCTCTAGGAGAGCGAGTAGGGCGTTTGATGAGGAAAGGACTGTTGTGGGTCTTACTAACCTTATGCTCGCTCTCCTAGCTTAGGAAACCCATTAGTGTTTGCCTTGTATGTATTGTTTCCTTTGATTGTTCGTTTGTCTCTGTATAGATACGGATTTCGTTTGTTGTCCCATAGCCCTGTTTTTCCTGTATGTGATACAGAGTTTATTTTTCCATTTTCCCTTGTCTACCCAGTACTCGGTACCGTGGATTTTTTTTGGTTGTACTATCCCCTCCCATTTAGCCAGTACACTGTACTGGGTTTTCTTTTTTCCCGGAGCTCGGCAGGATTAGATACCCGTGGGTTTACATTGTGCACCTCACGTAGAGTATATATATTGTTAAGATTCATTAGTTTAGGAGCGGTGCCACCCCTTGTATTTATTTGATAGTGAGCTTGCAGTAGGCAGTCTAGCTCTTTTGTTTCTTTAATTTGGCATCGTTTGGTAGCCGTGGTATCCCCTTTGTTTGGTTTTGTAAATAAATCCTTTCTATTTTAATTCCTGGTGTGTTGGCCTCTGTGTGTCCACATTCACCCCCTCCCTTTTTTTCCTCTGGAAAGTGTGCAGCCCTTCAGTACCCTAGGTGAGCCATCTAAAGAGAAGGGTTGTAACATTTTCCAGAGAAAAAAAAGGAAATGTTATCATACACTTCATCACCTTGATCGATTATAATATAAATTTATGTATTAATTAATAATCTACAAAAGTTAATAAAAGCGTAATTTACACACAAGAAGTAGTAAGTCAGTCCCCCTACACCGACAGTGGTCAACCTCAGCCTTTCAGGGGTTCTTGCCGTTTGCCTGGGACAGTAAGTCCGGGCGCAACGGAAGAAAGCCAAGGCTCCCCCACCACCAAGCTGTGTCTATCCGCCGCTTATGGTTTGGGTCAACCATCAAGGGGCTAATAATATCAGCGACAGACTCCGTGACCTCACACGGGCCAGCACGGCCGGGATAAGAGCTGTAGGGGGAAAGCGCGTAAAGCAGCCTGTCTGCAGGCCACGCGTTCGTCAGAGTATCTACGCCCAGAAGAGCGCCTGCTTCTTGCAGAGAGAAGTAAAGGCGACACTGGGCACTGGCTGCCGAGGCTAAGAGATCGTCGGACGCTCCTCCGTAGCGACACCAAATCTCTCGTACCACCTCCGGATGCAGGCACCACTCTCCGGGCGGGATTTCTCCCTGGGAGAGAAGGTCTGCGCCAGTATTCAGGAGCACGTCAGGAGCAGCGCTCTGTCATCTGTTATCATTTACCAGAGCTGTTCGTTCGACATATAAACTGGCAAAGACTCACTCACTGCAAGTTTTGCGTCACTGAAAATACATACATTTTAGCATCCCAGCAAACATGCCCCCATTGGCCCACTGTGGGTTTCCGTTGGGCAGTGTGGGATTGGGCTTGCCCACGCAAAGTCCACATCACCATTCCAGAATGTGGCAAACTGGGGGCTACGAAGGGCAGCAAGTGCTTGGGCAATCTTACATTATGCCTGCAAGGGCCCTGTGGGAGCTGGCCCACACTTTGCCCGCACTACCCTTCTAGAATGCTGTTAACATTACCTGCATGGGCCCTATGCGGGCAAGCCCACACTAGTCCCGCACTATGTATGTTATTATTATTATTATTTTTAATCAGTGTGCTATAATATTTTCTATAAAGTAATCCGATCGGGAGCACCATTGTTGACAAACAACGTATGAACAGAATACAAATCGGTATAGCATAAACGGCGACTACAACTTGCTTATTCCTCAAAAAAATTTGATAGCCGCCCTTCACCTGTGTGAGAGCAGATCATTATGTATCTAACTCATGAACCTTGCAAATCTGAACAACAAGCAAGCAATATTTTCTATAATTCAATATATTTTTTAAGCACATTACATAAGCTAAATCTTAACAATGTTCTCCTTTACTAACGATGTTGCTCGCTTCCATAATGACATGAACCAGCTAGTTAGCTTATCTACATGCTTACCCTCTAGCTTGTGGTGGCGTGTCCCCACCTTGGGAGGAACTTGACAAAGTTAGTGATAACAAAGCACACCCATTTATAGTTATGATATGATTGGTAAATTTTACTGTCATTTGAAATTAGTTAATAGCAAGAACAAGGGGCTCGCCGTGTATGAATGGACTACTCTCGACTGGATGTCGGATCTCAGAAGGGGGGGTTGAGTTGAGTACCACTGGTATATGCGAACAACCATACAGCAATTGTTTGTCAAAATAAATGGATTTCTATTACATTACATCTTTTTTGATTCATTTAACATTAATATGGCATCTCGTGCAGCAAACTATTAAACATTTTGCTGAACAAATAGGCCTACATGTTTTAATTCTATCCATGGCCGCCGCCGTCGGTATTGCCAGTATTGCCATGGCAATACAATTTTTTCGCAGATCATATAGCGTTTATTTCATGTAGAATACCTCAGCAACCTTCAACAAAAATCTAATTTTATGTAAAGAATAAACTGATTGCATCTGCTGCGATATATAAACACATTCAAACTTTATCAATGGACACGATGCGGCTGTGGTGCGCGTGCACTTTGTTTAGTAGTTGCATTGTTCCTCTAGTCTCCAGCCAGGCCGCTACTAGCAGAGACAGCGGGAAACAGCTCGGGACGTGACGGTTGTCACCGATGCTCAAGCTATACTTCACGTTATTATTCTACACTGACTGTAAAACAAATCTTTTAATTTACAGTGCATTTTTTTTACAGTGTATTTTATAAGATGTTGCTTTGGAAACATAACAGTAATACATTAATGCTAAAGGTTGTTGAATGTAATAGGCCTACAAACTCGTGAATAATCACATCCATCTAATTGTAAAGCACTTGTCAATTATGTAGAGCCGTGGCTACCATTGAGGACACGAAAGGTCATGGTCTCGATATTTTTTCAAGTATTTTTTTCTTTTCTCCCCGTACAATTTGGGCTGTTACACGCGAGGTCTAGCGGGCTCATTTAAGCTAGCGCGACTTTATTGTCATCACATGAAACTACACAACCAAAGGGATTCATTGGCATCAGGCTTCTTAGACTAGCTTGTTGGCAAGCGGGCTAAATATTGCTCTGAAGTGAGGTTACATTTTGGCTAGAGAAAATGTAAATTAGAAGGCTAACTCAGTAAGCTATCCAACACTAGTGTTTACTTTCTTCACTGGGGGATAGCGGTTGCAAGAAAGGAGACAAAAAGAGAAGGAGAAAGCGAGTGAGAGGACGAATAGAGACAGCAGGTATTTGTGACAGTGTTTCCTCTTTGGCAGTACCTGCTCTTTAAAATATTATAATTCTTGTTCAAATATAATAATAAATGCATTTCAAATGTAGGCCTATGTAAATTTAGGATTTGCTGCCTTTACAGGGTGGAAACACCAGTTTTCCATAAACATTAATCATGCTATTTATTAATGAATGAAAATGCTGCTATTGTATCCGATGTTGATGATGACACGTTT
The DNA here is from genome assembly GCA_026901105.3 of Galaxias olidus. Taxonomy (NCBI): domain Eukaryota; kingdom Metazoa; phylum Chordata; class Actinopteri; order Galaxiiformes; family Galaxiidae; genus Galaxias; species Galaxias olidus. The sequence continues at coordinate 39,592 of JAPMUY010008685.1, read as the reverse complement.
CTAAATTATACAATCTCCATATATGTAACTGAAAAGGTTTTTCTTATTTAAAATTTAAAAAGAAGAGAGCAGGTTATTCCAAGAAGAGAGAGACAAGAGGAGAAGATAGCAGAAAGGGAAAAATAGAGTCTAGTGAAGAAATAGACTATAGTAATGAGTTTTTGAACACTTGTCAGGCCAGCCCTGAAAGCTAGCCAAACCTGAAAGATACTCTGCTCAATTTGTGCGAATTGTAACAAGCTTGTTTGGAGGGTGACGCTGTAAGCAGGAATTTTACCTAGGAGTGTGCATGCAAGGTGATTGACAGGCAGGTAGCCCTTACTCCTTGCAAAAACTCTCCTGATTGGTTGGGGATAGGCGGGCATCCCTAGATTTTTTAAACGCTGAATACAGGTCCCACCGCGCTCATAAATAGCGCACCTTCTCTCTGAGCATTTGGTTTAATGATATCATCCATAAGGTATGTAAAAAAACAAAGAAAATTGTAAAAATTCAAACTTACATACTACACCTTTAATGGGGGTGCATGCTTCTTGGCCACCGCCCAGTGATATTATTCATAATTACATTAATTCATTTCGTTTAATTCATAAACGTTTCACATTTAAACACACAATAACATAACAGCACAGTACAAAATAGGAAGCTTCATGAGTTATTTATCTAATGCATACACCATATTATGGTGATTGGCGAGAAAGTTTGGCAATACTACTTTTACACGGCACCTCTGATTCAATCCCTAAAATGTGTTTAACTTGCATGGCATCTAGTGATCATGTCTTCTTTCCATATACTCCTGCCCCTTGTAAGTACATCATTACAAAGACAATTACATTAACAAAATGAGGAATAGTGGGTGCAAAAGTTTGATTTATTGAACAAAAGAAAAAGTTGTAAAAAGCAATCTGCACAAACTAATTCAAACATTGAAGAAAACTAAATTTGTTGTATCTATTTACATTGATATTTTGATTGATATTTTAATTAACTGATTGAACCTTTAGCATCTTTTCCCCAGTTATATGTTGCAACAACATAAATTGGGAGATTATGGACTAAACTGTAGGGATAATAAGCAGTACGTGGCTTAATGAGGACTCATCTGTGACTTTATGGCCACCTTATACGGACCCAAACAAACACAGGGGAGCTTTGGAGACACATCAAATTCTTGAGGAAGAGTGGCATTTGCACTTGAATCAATTTAAATCATAAAATATGGAACAGGCGTTTCAAGGTGTCTTTTCAAAAGGAACCATTTGTTATTGGCATTTATTGTGGAAAAGGAAAGCCCCAAGATCTGGAGCAATATTTGTCAGATTTTGTGGAAGAAGGCTAAAGGGAGGCTTTGACGTGGCAGGAAAGCAGTTCACTTTGAACAAGATTGACTGCTTAATTTGTGATGCTCCTGCAAGATCATTAATCAAAATTCTTAAGGGCCACAATGGGTTCCAAGCGCTACACTGCACACTGATGATGAGTTTCTTGGACAGCAGTATGAGGAGCATCATAAGGGCTATTGTCATTGATTGGGCTGAGGCAATATATCCCACAAGAGTTTCAAAGAAAACCAAGAGGACTAGAGGAAATAGACAGGTGGAAGGTCACAGAATTCCACCAGTTCTTACTGGTTCAATTGTTTTGCAAAATTTCCTTTCCTCTTCTCACTACCAGAATTTCACGAATCTCTCCATTGCTACGTACGTTCCAAGGGTGAGCGCTGCTTGCCTTGGAGTGGCTCAAAAGTAAAAAAAAATTTGTATAAAGGGTGATTTCATGCATATTTCCATCCAGATTTTGATCCATGTGTACCAAGAATGGGCAGCAATTCTTTTCTTCCGTAGCACTGAAAGAGATAAACGAAAAAGTAAAATCAATTATGGGGCAAAAAGATTAAGCCTGTTACTTTAAGATGTGGCAGCGAACGAAATATAGAACCGTTTAAACTGGCGAATTATCCCGGAGTTCTCCCGGCTAAAGTCTGGAGGACGCGTGACGAGAAAGTAACACAAGGCATATTTAAAATAAACCATTAACATTACAAAAAAGAGGCCTATTCATATAATTATTAAAAGAAACATACACGCACATTTTATAGCATGTCTAAGCGAGATCACATTGGGGTGTAAACTACTACAACTAATTCACGGGAAAGGTTCGCTTTCCCTTGAAGTACACAGGGGAGGACACAGCATACTTCAAGAGAAAGCAAACTTTCCCTGTTTGTTTTTGTTTCTCTTTGGCTGAGGCTGCGATTGTCTGTCTATAGGCCTTCTTATTGGTTTCTAACAGCAGGGGAGGCAAAACCATTATGGATTGAGCCAAACACTTTAAGGATCGCGACAAAACATTACAGGTGTTTACTCTGTTCTTTTCACCTTGGAGAATAGATAGAGAAAAGGGGCTACACAACGCCCGGGAAAGCCACATCTTTTTGCTGGTGTTTGTTCGCTTACATAACTGCAGCCGGTACCTTCGGTACTGTAGAAAATGGGTACCGTCACGTTTATATAATTTTGGCATCGACTTGGTACCGAAGTATCGGTTCTCGTGACATCCCTAATCAGGACAGCAAAATACTTTCTAGCAGCTGATTTGAGAATGTAGAAATTTTTCAATACAAGCAATTCTAGCTATGCACGCAAATCCAAAAGTTTTTCCTAGCTTATTTCTTGTGAAAACAACATTAAGTCTACTTGAAATCCAGGCCAGAAGAATTTAGAGAAAAGAGACCAACAACATCAGTTGTGGTGAGTAAAAGAAAGTTTCAAATCATAATGATTTCACCGTGTTACACTAAGCAGGGACTTTTTTTTGATGTTTTATTCATCCAAGGTAATTTTAGATGACGGAGTTTTGAAGTGATTCAGACTTGCATGATTCTAGTTCACGTGAGTCAGAACGGTAGCAAATTCAATTTAACGGCCTTATAAGCCAACTGTCACTTGGATACAAGCCAAAAAAGCCAGAGATTGCTTCTACTCAAGAACAGAATACTGAATTAGACAGCCTTAGCTCATATAACTTTTAGAATAAATTAGTAATATAGTTTGTAGATAATATTTCCTATAATCTTTTCACTATACGGTTATTTTACTCAATTTTGGAAGTTCGCTGATTTACCTAGTGCTAGTTACCATACCTGTCTTTTCTTGGATGTTTTTTTTTTCTCAGAACAGTGATTGAATTTACTAAGGTTAGCTACGGTACATAACATTAATTTATATACCTAACAAAAATGTAACGGTAGCCAACTGCAAGGATTCACTATTTAATTATTTTTTAAGTTAGCTAATTACCTTGCTAACTAAAGTAAATTTGGCTTTTAATCTTCTTAACTTGCTAGCTTAGCATTAGCTAGCCAGCTACCGTTAGCTAGAAAGCTACCGTTAAGCTAGCTGCCATGGTCTGTGCAGACTCGTTACCAATACAAACTGAAGTTCGTTAACTTAGCTAACCAGCTAGCAAAATAACGTGCATTTGACTTTGAATCTTGTTAACTTGCTAGCTAGCTAGCTAGCTAATATCAATCGTATTAGCTAGAAGCTACCGTTAGTTAGAACAATACTGCAAGCTTAAAAGTTACAGCTATCTTAAAAGCTAATGGTAGATGGCCGAAACATTGATACACAGAAGTGCAAGAATTGCATAATGCTCCACATGAAAAATAAAACAAAATACTATAGTTGGCTAATTCATACTACGAACTGCTTGACAATGTTTGTGTTTGATTGTACAGTTACAAACTGAAAACAAATATATGAATCATTGACAACTAGTGTTTTTGTTGCATATAAAATAATATCTTGCAAACGTCCAGTTAGGGATTCGATCCCATGCAGCAAAAGCAAAACCCATCAAATTTGTTGTCCTGTGCCAAACCAGTTGAACCACATTCCCTACATACAGACATGAATTATATATCAGTATTATTTAGGAGATTTTCTATCTGCTTATGGAATGCGTATCATTAGGGCCTATATACATATTACTTATGTCTTACATAAAAGCATCTATTACATTTTTTTTTACTGTTTTATATTATTGTCCATACTATAGTGTCATTCCATATTCTTGATTTCAGTTTGTACAATAAACCACAAAAAAGTCTAAATCAATAATAGATTTTAATTAATCAAATAAGAATACTACTAAACGTTTGGTGATTACCAAACTACTGAATACTACTGATCCATTGGGGGCCATCGACATGGATTGCCCCGTGCCCATATGCCGAGTCGGTAAAGATGTTGACCGTTTTTCATTCAGCCAATTCCAGGGCTCGTGTTTAAGCCATGATTTCAGCCAGTTGTGCTGATGCTGGTTGTGGTATGGTGCCTGCGTCGATAGTAGCTATACGTTCTCCTCTGCTCTCAACCACGGCAAAGGAGGCCACATTTCCCTTGTAACAGCAGCCATCGGTGTACAACCTCATGTCCGGGTCCGGTAACGGGGTGGGGGAGAGATCCGGCCTCAGTTTTATGTCTTTTCTTGCCAATGCCTCACAATCATGTGGTAGGTGCTCAGTGGTGGTCATTCCTGTTGCCATGTTTACGCCACCAGAAATAAAGGTAATGTGTGGTTGGCACAAGATTGCCGAAATTTTAATTTTCCGGGCCGTGGAAAAAGTAAAAGCTCTTGAAGTCAGGAACGCCATGACACCATGCATGGTGTTGACGTTGAGTGTGTGGCACATCACTATGTGTCTCGTTTTCTCCACTGCCTTGGTGATGGCTGCTAGATGTCTTGCACAGCCAGTCTGTCCCAACTCTACACTATCAAGTTTTGAGCTGTAATACATTAATGGTCTTCTCTCCCCACCCTCTTTATGGAAAAGGACGGCATTGACAATGCCGCCTTTTTCAGATTCAGGGTTGAACTCGTCTCCTGGGGCCCATGGTGCAGCCGTGGAGACCATTTGATGGGGAGCACCAGGGTCTTGGGTTGGAACGTGACTTGCTCCGTGTCCGGTGGCGGGTACTCCTATTTCCACTGGGGCGACTTCGTGTGCCCCTGCCACAGAGGGTGGGAGCAGCGGGCAGTCCCGCAGCCAATGGCCCTACCTTTTACACAGGAAGCACCCAGTTTGCCTTGCTCTTCCTCGGCCACCCCCTCTACCCCCCCGTTGAGCGGGTGGATAGTATGGGGCAGCCTGCTGGACTGGGCCAGTCAAGGGCTGAGCTTGTGCCAAGGCCGCAGTCACTGCCCGCTGCACCATGGCAGACATGGCAGACTGGCATTTGTCGGGGGGCTTTCCCAGCCTTGTTTTTATTCACTTCTGCCTCTTCCTTTTGGACTTGGGCTCTTAGGAGGCGCAATGTCAGGGCTTTTTCCGTGTTTCCCTGCTCCTGATCCTCGTCTTGGTGTTCGGAATAATAATGAGCAAGATGCTCTCTGAACTCGTGTTCTGGCTTACCACACAGGCCCACGACATCCTCTAGTTGCTTTCTGACCTTTTCGGGGAGTCCCTTCACTATCTGGTGACGGTATAACTGCATAGTACCCTGAGAGTTGTCTGGACGAGCGCCAGTACCCTCCTCCCACATGTCTGAGGCTCGCCTCAAGTATTCGCACAGGCCCTCTCCACCTTTTGCCTTGTGTTTGCAGAGAAGCGGCGGTGGTGTGGGACTTATAGCTATGTCTTAGAGCTTTCCACACGTTGCTTCTGACTGTGTTGAGCAGTGTGGTGTCTGGCAGCTGATCAACCTGAGCATGTCCCATCAGGGAGGTGCAGGCATGTGTTCCCTCTACACGGGCGAGTAAAGCCCTAAGATCGCCTACACACAAAACATCGCCAGCAGTTAAACTCTCAAAGATGTGGATCCAAGGTGTAGCCCCGCGGAGGTAGCAGTTCCAGCAGGGCATCCCAAACTTCCTTTTTCCGGGCCACATTTACCAGCTCTGACTGGGGGATTCCAAGGCATTCCCATGCCAGTGTGGAGATATAATCCCTCCACCTGGTCCTAGGTCGGCCTCCGCCCAGCTGGACGTGCCTGGAACACCTCCCTAGGGGAAGAAGCAGCGGCTCTACTCCGAGTCCCTCACGGATGGCTGAACTTCTCACCCTATCCCTAAGGGAGATCCCAGCCACCTTCCGGAGGAAACTCATTTCCGCCGCTTGTATCCGCGATCTCGTTCTTTCGGTCATGACCCACCCTTCATGACCATAGGTGAGAGTAGGAACGAAGATAGACCGGTAGATTGAGAGCTTTGCCTTCTGGCTCAGCTCTCTCTTCGCCACAACGGTGCGATAAAGCGACTGAGTTAGCCTTCTAAAAAAAATACAAAATAAATAAATAAATACAAACCTTTTCCTATCAGGACTACATCCAGAAATTGCCACCAAAACAGAAATTAATGTGTGGAATGGAAAACGTGCACTCTCTCCTCCACTGCCAAACACGCTGACCATGCCAAAGATATAATAAATCGTACTGAGCAACAGAAAAAAGAAAGAAAAAAATATACAGAAACAAGAAAAGAAAATAGAAGAAGCTCAGTTGACCATGTTTCAGCATCTGTCAGGTGCAAGAGGACAGGGCAAGGGAAGAAGTGACTTTTGAGGAGCATGCCACTATTGTGGCCAGGAAGGACACTGGAAACATGACTGTTCACAACTGAAGGACCAACAAGTTGGTGGAGAAGCTGCAAATTGAGGTGTGTGGACGGAGGAGCGGACCCCAGGACAAGTGGCCCCTCATTAACCGCAAGTACCACACACAAGCACAGATTTATGTGACACATTGCCTTTGCATGTATTAGTACAACAGGCTATCACATATTTAGAAAAAAAGGCAAAGGATGACATGTATGATTTCACCCTATGCACTGATAATTCATAATAAGGATACAAGACGTTACCAGAGTTAAAGTGAATGATAGCAAACCATCCAGTAACCCTTTTACTAGACTCAGCGTTTGGGGCGGGAGTTATCCCTATAGTGGAGACCTAATGTGTCAATTTAGAATTGCATTGATATGTTCTCCTGAGAGGGTTAAGATAGGGAGACACACTGATGCGATTTTCACACAATTTGTTAAGTACTGCCCAGAAAATTTGTTGTATGCCTATGAATGGCAGGTATTGCCATCCAGTATAGCTAATATACAGTTAGGCCCAAAAATATTTGGACAGTGACACAAGTTTTGTTATTTTAGCTGTTTACGAAAACATATTCAGGATACAATTATATAATCAATATGGGCTTAAAGTGCAGACTCTCAGCTGTAATTTGAGAGTATTCACATCCAAATTGGAGCAAGGGTTTAGGAATTACAGCTCTTTAATACGTAGCCGCCTCTTTTTCAAGGGACCAAAAGTAATTGGACAATTGACTCAGAAGGCTGCAAAAAAAATAACAACGCTGCATGGGCTCTTCCCTCATTAACCTGTCATCAATTAAGCAGTTAAAAGGTCTGGAGTTGATTCCAGGTGTGGCGTTTGCATTTGGAAGCTGTTGCTGTGAACACACAACATGCGGTCAAAGGAGCTCTCAATGGAGGTGAAACAGACCATCCTGAGGCTGAAAAAAAGAAGAAATCCATCAGAGAGATAGCAGAAATGTTAGGAGTGGCCAAATCAACAGTTTGGTACATTCTGAGAAAAAAATCGAGTGCACTGGTGAGCTTGGGAACTCAAAAAGGCCTGGACGTCCACGGAAGACAACAGTGGTGGATGATCGCAGAATCCTTTCCATGGTGAAGAAAAACCCCTTCACAACATCCACTCAAGTGAAGAACACTCTCCAGGAAGTAGGTGTATCAGTATCTAAGTCTACCATAAAGAGAAGACTTCATGAGAGTAAATACAAAGGATTCACCACAAGGTGCAAACCATTAATCAGCCTCAAAAATAGAAAGGCCAGAATTGACTTTGCCAAAAAACACCTGAAGAAGCCAACCCAGTTCTGGAACAGCATTCTTTGGACAGATGAGACTAAGATCAACCTGTACCAGAATGATGGGAAGAAGAAAGTTTGGAGGAGAATTGGAACAGCTCATGATCCAAAGCACACCACATCTTCTGTAAAACATGGTGGAGGCAGTGTGATGGCATGGGCATGCATGGCTTCCAATGGCACTGGGTCACTTGTGTTTATTGATGATGTGACAAAAGACAGAAGCAGCCGGATGAATTCTGAAGTGTATAGGGATATACTTTCTGCTCAGATTCAGCCAAATGCAGCAAAGTTGATTGGACGGCGCTTCACAGTACAGATGGACAATGACCCAAAACATACTGCAAAACAACCCAGGAGTTTTTAAAGCAAAGAAGTGGAATATTCTGCAATGGCCGAGTCAATCACCAGATCTCAACCCAATCGAGCATGCATTTCACTTGCTCAAGACAAAACTTAAGGCAGAAAGACCCACAAACAAGCAACAACTGAAGACCGCTGCAGTAAAGGCCTGGCAAAGCATCACAAAGGAGGAAACCCAGCGTTTGGTGATGTCCATGGGTTCCAGACTTCAGGCAGTCATTGCCTGCAAAGGATTCTCAACAAAATATTGAAAAGTAACATTTTACTTGGGGTTATGTTTATTTGTCCAATTACTTTTGAGCCCCTGAAATGAGGAGCGTTTGTATAAAAATAGCTACAATTCCTACATGTTTAATCATATATTTTTGTTCAACCCCTTGAATTAAACCTTAAAGTCTGCACTTCAATTCCGTTGTAGTTGTTTCATTTCAAATCCAATGTGGTGGCATGCAGAGCCCAAATCATGAAGATTGTGTCACTGTCCAAATATTTTTGGGCCTAACTGTATCACATGACCTTACTACACTAGCACGTAGATGTTGTAGCTCCGCTAATCAGTATATGTCTGAAGAGTCGCTTCATTGTACCGCCTATGTGAGTGAAGGGCCAGATAAGGGTTTTGAGAAAGTATGGTATGACAGGGTTGAGGAGGTAGAAAAGTTGAATGTGTTACACATGTATTGGACAAAACAAATGGCAGTGATGTCAGTTTCGCTTTCTCCATCTCAGTACAAACTATTTAGAGGGCTGACTCCGCATTTTTCTCTGGCTGAACCGACAGATAAACGTTGGCAGGATTTAGGGCCCTGGTTGGAGAAACAGTTGGCTTTTAGAGACTTTGTACCAGTAAAAGGGGATCCCAGAACTATGCATAGTAAAAGGGGAGATGTGTATCGCCCTGCTATTACTGCAGTTGCACCGGTAAAAAGAAATATGGCCATGGTGGAGGAAACAGCGCATATGATGTCCCTCCAAGCAAAAGCCCAGCCAGAAATACCAGAGTTATCAGAGGTTCCAGAGTGTTTGTGGGCAGCTCACAAATTATGGGGGATTAATGAAAGACACCACTCCTTTAGTGGTGCACCCAAAGTCTAATTATGGACCTTGTGTTAAACAAAACCAACTCAAGGAAGAAGCCATTAAGGGAATTAGACCTGTGATTAAATCATTATTGAAACCAGGTTTTTCACAGTGCTCTTAGTAAAAAAAAAAAAAATTTTGCTAAATCCTAATTTTTCTAATGGGTCGACCCTGTTTCTCTGTGTTCATGATATTCTCAGTTGCAGCCCAACAAAGGAGTCGTCAAAGGGGGATAACATAGTTACTTAAATATTTGGTTCTAAATGGCCATAATAAGGCCAGTAAAGCAAAACTCCAGTTTGCCCAAACAAAAGTAACTTATTTGGGACATGTGATAACAGCAGAGGGCAAATCTCTCCCTCCCAAAATAATTAAAGCTATTCAAACAGTTCCATTACGTCCATTTTTAAATGAGGCGCCAGACTTAGACCAGCAGAGCCTTTTTTCTGGGGTGGAGACTGATTGCAGCATAGGAATATCAGCACATGGCTCGAGGTTATCCATTACCGATAGAAAGACATGTGCCTGGGATGACAGGGACTTCCCCAGGGAAGCATGTTTGGCTGCAAGATCCACGGCAGCATTCCTTGTAGAAATAGGATCAGAGGCATTAGTATGGGCAGAAACTTGTAAATGATTGGAAATATGTTTACCCCCAGATGTAAGAAACCCTCTCTGTTTCCACAAAGCCCCAAAGTCATGTACCACCCCAAAGGCATATCTAGAGTCAGTGTAAATGGTAACAGTCTGTTCAGTCCCAATCTTACAAGCCTCTGTTAAAGCATTTTTTGTAATTTTGTTGCACAATTTTCCCTTAACAACTGATATGCTTCTGGATTTGCTTGGTTTTACTTTCATTCTAGCCCATTTAAGGATATCATTAAGTTTGCTTAGCAGTCTTTTAGTACACGGAGCAGTTGTCGTCAATATTGTCATATCATCCATATATGCTCGAATGGGAGGGAGACGTAATCCTGCCCTTAACTTTTGCCCGCCAACAACCCATTTTGATGCTCGGATTATTACTTCCATGGCCATAGTAAATGCCAAGGGTGAGATTGTACATCCGGCCATGATGCCAATCTCCAGACGTTGCCATTCGGTGGTAAATGTTGGTGTATCAAAACACAATTGAATGTCCTGAAAGTATGCCTTAACTAGGTTTAAAATTGCATTTGGTACCTTAAAAAACTCAAATGCAGACCACAAAAGCTTGTGGGGCACAGACCCAAATGCGTTTGCCAACTCCAGGAAAATTATATGAAGGTCCTTTTTCTCACGTTTTGCCAATTGAATTTGGTGCCAAATCATACTGGTGTGCTCCAGACACCCGGAGAAGCCTGAAATGCCTGCTTTCTGTACTGAGGTATCTATTAACTTGTTCTTTGTAAGGTATTCGCTCAGTCTTTGTGCTACTACGCTAAAAAATATTTTCCCCTCCACATTAAGCAAGCAAATTGTTCTGAACTTGCTAAGGTTACTAGAATCTTTCTCTTTCAGAATCAGTACTCCTCTGGCTCGACGCCACGATCTGGGAATGATTTGCTTTTTCCATGCTAGCTTCAGTAGAGGTTGCGCTATCATACCACACTGTTAAAATCTGCCAAACATTACTGTTAAACGTTGCACAATTCTTAACCCTGCAACTTTACTCCCTACCTCTGAAAATTGTGAAACAGAGACACATGACTGCGTTGAAGTGCTGCAGCAGATATGCACTCCTAGACCTGACTTACAAGAGACACCTTTACCTAACCCAGACCTTGACCTGTTTGTCGATGGTTCGGCTTCAAGCAACCACGATACAGGCACAGCCCAAGTGGGGTTTGCAGTAGTTACCCTGCATACAGTTATGACCAGTGGTAAACTGCCCAACCATTTCTCAGCTCACCAAGCTGAACTGATTGCTTTAACAGAGGCTTGTAAGATTGGGACTGAACAGACTGTTACCATTTACACTGACTCTAGATATGCCTTTGGGGTGGTACATGACTTTGGGGCTTTGTGGAAACAGAGAGGGTTTCTTACATCTGGGGGTAAGCATATTTCCAATCATTTACAAGTTTCTGCCCATACTAATGCCTCTGATCCTATTTCTACAAGGAATGCTGCCGTGGATCTTGCAGCCAAACATGCTTCCCTGGGGAAGTCCCTGTCATCCCAGGCACATGTCTTTCTATCGGTAATGGATAACCTCGAGCCATGTGCTGATATTCCTATGCTGCAATCAGTCTCCACCCCAGAAAAAAGGCTCTGCTGGTCTAAGTCTGGCGCCTCATTTAAAAATGGGTTTTGGGTGGGTCCAGACAATAAGCCATGTTTGCCACGTACTCTTTTCCATTCATATTCTAAGTTAGCACATGGTTGAGATAACGTGAGCAAAGGGGGAATATGTCACGCAGTAAATGCGGTATGGTACACAAAGGGTTTTTCAAAATATGCTGAAGTTTTTCCAAAAGTTGCCTGATCTGTGTAAGCAACAATGCTGCAGGAGCTATCAAAATGCCCCTGCAAAGTCACTCTCCCCCAGATAAGCCATTCGATCATTTAATGATGGATTTCATTGAGTTAACTCAGTGTGAAGGTAAGAAATATTGTCTGGTCATCGTGGACATGTTCAGCAAATGGGTCGAGGTGTTTCCCTTAGCTAAACAGGATGTAGGAACAGTAGCCAAGGCACTGTTGCAAGAAATAATTCCAAGGTGGGGGTTGCCAAGAAAGCTGAGCAGTGATAATGGCCCAGGGTTCATTAACCAATCATTAAAAAATATAACTCTCTATTTGGGATTTGACATTAGATATCACTGTTCCTATCACCCCCAGAGTGGGGGGGGGGGGGGGGGCAGTGGAAAGGGAAAATGGGACAATCAAAGGTAAGCTGACCAAATGTTGTGCTGAAACAGGTTTGTCATGGGTAAAAGCATTGCCTCTGGTTTTGTTTTACATGCGCATGCAAATCAGGAACAAACATGGGTTAAGTCCTTTTGAGATATTATACGGGAGACCACCGCACACAGCAGTTAGTCTAGCCAATGTTAATTTAACAACTAGTAACTATGATGACAGCATGCTTGAGTATTGTGCTCAATTATCTGCTTCCCTTACCAAACTTCACAGGCAAGTGTAGGCGACACTGCCGACCCCCTTATCAGCCGCCCAACACAAACTCCAACCAGGGGACTGGGTGTTAATCAAGGACCACAGGAGGCGCCATTGGTGTTACTTACAACAGCGACGGCAGTCAAAGTGCAAGAGAAAACTCCGTGGATCCATGCCAGTCCCTGCAAGTCGGTTCCTGAGCCAGTAGACCTACACCAGACGTGCGAGACGGGGAGTGAAACTAAGTGTCCTCCAACAGTAACCTGCCACAGTTCCAACTAAGTCACCCCAACGTTCCAGGAAGACAACGGAGGTGTAGGCTTAACGCTGCCTCCTGGTGACCAACACGATGCATCACGACCATACAGACAGGACGTCAACCATGGCACCGTTTTCCGACAACCAGACCTTTGTGGCCTCCGAGGCACAACATGTATTTTGTTGTTCATTGCAATTATAATAGTGATACCATTGTTGTGGGTTTTTGAGGAAAATGACAAGGAGCCAGTCCCTACCGGGCAATACAAAAATATCTCTAAAAGAGCAGCCACACTTATTACAGGTGGTGAAGATTGGTTAACTGAAACATTGAACCCTAATCATCATTATGAAACTAATCTTTGGTACAGATATGTAGCAAGTAAAGCAAAAGAAAACAAGGTTAAAGATTGCTATGTATGCTCCTTCATGCCACATTCCTCAACTACCCCAATCTTAGCTGCTCGAAATGTGTCAGATACCTTGACAATTGGTTTAATGGGCTTAGCCACACACCCAGGGTACGGTCAAATGGACTCATTAGCTGCTGATTTTTCCAAAGCACCAAACACTTCTGGAACTTCACTAGTGTATGGAAGCCCATGTTCCATAATGAATGATTACATGGCCTTTCCCCCAACTCCGACATCATTAATGTGCCTGGTGCGATTTTCTGTTTCCAAGGTGTCTGATAGCTAATGGATCACATCTTGTGGGACAGCTGTTTCACTATCAGTGCAAAAAATATATTTAATATCTTCCCATTCATCGATGAAACTGCAGCGTTTAAATGTATTGCTGATAAGACCTGCCAGTGTAAAGATCAGTGCAACCAGGACCGGAGTTATAGAGTAAAGGTACCATGGAATGTCACAGAGGATAAATTGTACATACTATGTTTGATTTTTGAAATAATCAAAGGGGGAATTGTGATGGCAAATTTATCTTGTGTGCTAAGACTCGTTTTTGTTAACTTAGGCAACCTCTGTTCTAACCTTGAGATGTTCTGGAGGAGTGCAAGTTTCTGGAGCCAGTCTAATCTCTAGTTATTCCCACAGCAGAAAGAAACAACTTTATCTCACAAATGTGCTCCTGATGTGCTCCTGCTCATTTTCCCAGGCTTGAACAATGTGCAATTATTAGTATAAAGACTCAGTGTTAGTTTTCCTCTTTAGTCAAACGTCTGAAGAACCTGGTGAGAAGAGGATCTTTGACCTGCTGGCCAGCATGATCAGTATATCTAGATTGTACTTTGATTCAATTTTCTATAATAAAATAATACAAAGACAAATCATTTAAAATCATTATTTCTCATTGGAATTGCGCATGAATTCCACAACACCTTCCACCTCCAAACAACCTTCCATATACAAGCTACCCTTCACCAATGAGTCACCTTCCACCAGTAAATCGTTCTGCCACAAGTGACTTTCTATCAGCAGGTATATAGTACATGACTTTGTTTATTCATACTAGTTTAGTTGGATAACCTTGTCTTTGTAATCAGCTTTTACCCATCCGGATGGTTTTCTGGTGACTGTTGTGAATAGAATAATTGACAACAAGGGAAAGTCCTTGTGACAGATTGGAGAGACAGCTGACCGGAGGGAATAGACCCCAATGGGGCAGACATGGGCTAACAACTCATGTCTGCAGCACTAAACACTATTCTGTGGACTGAGTGCACCCGAAAAAAGCTACTAACAAAACTAAAGTGAAAATACCCCTAGAGTCTGCGAGAGCGGGGGCGGAAGATGACTCACATACTGATTACACGGTTTTGACCCTAAGCAACGCAACGACTATGAGCACGAGAAGCACTTCAGAAACCAATGCAATCATAGGTAGAAGTCGCCAGATCTGCCCTTGTGGCTGGGAAAAGGTAACAACTGTAAGGGGCCTGAGAATACACCAAAGTAAGAAAGGGTGCCTAAGTAGGAAGAAGCAGGAGCATCGCATTGACCAGTACTTTTTAAGAAGTCAAGCAAGTAAGTCGAATGAAGGCCAGCGGCTGGACACAAACCAAAGTCCGCAGGCCATCAACAACTCCAGCACTGAGGCGGCACAGACAAGCACCGAAGGACAAGGGGATAAGGTGGTAGAGCCCAATCAAGCGCAAAAAACGTCCAAGGAGAAGATCAGTGACAAAGAACCCAAAGTACAGTGGCCATCTGCCGCTGAAAAGAATGTTTGGGACTCTATTAACATAGATCTAAAAAATACACTTGAACAGCTAAGAGGCACAGTGGAAAGGAAGTTAGATAAAATGGGGGATATCATATGTGATAATGGAAAGGAGAGATTTGGGCTACTGGAGAAACTTCAAAAAACCCAGATGGAGCCAAGAAAATCGAGGAGGCAACAAGAGATCGACAAGCTAGCAAAAGAAAGAAGGCTATTAAAAAACAATGGAAAAAGGCGTCTGAATCAGAAAAGGCAGGCAGGACAGCTTAAAGAAGCGGTTGTCAACATTGAGGAGAGCCGAGAACCTACGAAGAAACCGAAAGAAGAAAGAACGAGCAACGAGTCAATTCTACAAAGACCTCTTCAAGTTTACTAAGTCCTTGTTCAACAAAGTAATAAACGGAACGCTTAAAACAACCAAACAGGAACTGGAGTCCCACCTTAAAGAAAATCACACAGATGAGAAAATCTAACAGAGTACGTTACAGACTGTATAAAGATGCACCTGATGTCCTATGTTTCCTTTGGAAACTACTGAAGCTAGCATGGAAAAAGCAAATCATTCCCAGATCGTGGCGTCGAGCCAGAGGAGTACTGATTCTGAAAGAGAAAGATTCTAGTAACCTTAGCAAGTTCAGAACAATTTGCTTGCTTAATGTGGAGGGGAAAATATTTTTTAGCGTAGTAGCACAAAGACTGAGCGAATACCTTACAAAGAACAAGTTAATAGATACCTCAGTACAGAAAGCAGGCATTTCAGGCTTCTCCGGGTGTCTGGAGCACACCAGTATGATTTGGCACCAAATTCAATTGGCAAAACGTGAGAAAAAGGACCTTCATATAATTTTCCTGGAGTTGGCAAACGCATTTGGGTCTGTGCCCCACAAGCTTTTGTGGTCTGCATTTGAGTTTTTTAAGGTACCAAATGCAATTTTAAACCTAGTTAAGGCATACTTTCAGGACTTTCAATTGTGTTTTGATACACCAACATTTACCACCGAATGGCAACGTCTGGAGATTGGCATCATGGCCGGATGTACAATCTCACCCTTGGCATTTACTATGGCCATGGAAGTAATAATCCGAGCATCAAAATGGGTTGTTGGCGGGCAAAAGTTAAGGGCAGGATTACGTCTCCCTCCCATTCGAGCATATATGGATGATATGACAATATTGACGACAACTGCTCCGTGTACTAAAAGACTGCTAAGCAAACTTAATGATATCCTTAAATGGGCTAGAATGAAAGTAAAACCAAGCAAATCCAGAAGCATATCAGTTGTTAAGGGAAAATTGTGCAACAAAATTTTCTTCATAGATGAGGATCCAATTCCAACTGTGATCGAAAAGCCTGTCAAAAGTCTCGGAAAATGTTACAATGCTACCCTTAAAGACTCGGAGCAGGTGGAGGAATTAAGGATAGAACTGAACAGAGGCCTAGAGAACATTGAGAAGTCAGGGTTGCCAGGAAAGCTAAAACTATGGTGCCTACAGTTTAGACTTCTACCCCAGCTCATGTGGCCATTGACAGTGTATGATGTATCCATCACTAAAGTTGAAAAGCTAGAAAGAAGAGTCAGCTTGTATGCTAGGAAATGGCTATGGGTGCCACGGTGTCTTAGTAGCCTGGCTCTTTATGGAAAAGGAGCTCTGGAACTGCCGCTTACCGGGCTTACAGAGGAAATTAAGTGCACTAAAGCTAGATTAGAAATGACACTTACGAAATCCCGAGATAGTATAGCAAGAAAAGCGGCACCCACATTAGCAACAGCATGGAAATGGAATCCAAAAGAGGCAGTACTGCAAGCAAAAGCAGCCCTTAAACATAGGGAAATAGTAGGACAAGTACAACATGGACGAGGAGGATTTGGACTTGTCCTACTACTGGTACAAGTAAACCGAGATGGTCAAAGCAACCCTTTTGGAACAACGCAAATTAGTGATAGAACAGATACGTAAGCAAGAGGAAGCAGTAGGGAGAGCTAAACTGTCTCACAAGCCAAACGGGCGATGGATGAACTAGGAAAGTGTAGAGCCGAGGAAAATTACCTGGACAGACTTGTGGGGAATGGAATCCACAAGAATTAGCTTCATTGTTAGGGCAACCTACGACGTACTGCCAACACTGACAAATCTCAGCCAATGGGTAGGTGAGGATCCAACTTGCCCCCTCTGTGGCGGGACGGCTAATCTCAAACACATAATGGCTGGGTGCAAGACGAGCCTTACTCAAGGAAGATACACCTGGCGCCACAATCAAGTATTAAAATGCTTGGCGGAAGCAATAGAGCATAGGCGTTCAACAGTTAATGCCCTGCCAATTGGAGCAGAGGGCGACATGCACCACATTCGCTTTGTCATGGAGGGAGTTCCGGGAAAGAAGAGTTATAGAGCAAAACAAAGCTCAGGGCAGCTGAGGAGAGCATGTGATTGGAAAATGCTTGCTGATGTCGGCGAACAACTGAGAGTCCCATTGGAGATTGCAACAACCAACTTAAGACCAGACTTATTACTCTAGTCCAACACACAGCAAATTGTTTATTTTATAGAGCTAACAGTCCCGTGGGAAGAAGCAATAGACGAGGCTTACGAAAGAAAGAAACCCCGCTATAGTGAATTAGCAGCTGAGGCAGAGCAGCGAGGTTGGAGAACAAAGGTGTGCCCTGTGGAAGTTGGATGCCGTGGATTTGTGGCAATATCAACAACCAAACTACTTAAGGAGTTAGGGATCTGCGGCAAAGATTTGAGCCAGACCATAAAAGCTATATCAGATATAGCAGAATGAAGTAGCCAGTGACTGTGGCTGAAAAGGAAGGATCCCATATGGGCACAAAAGTAAAGAACATCATGCTGAAAAACCAAGAAGTGGTTTAATCTCAGGACAAAGGTGCAAAAGGTAAGTCTTTCCTGCAGAGCGTCATTTATCAAGCCTGCAAGAACAGAGTAGGGAAAGATTATCTTCTTTTCAGGTGGTAAATATCCCTGCAGAGTTGGCAGAAAGTGCCTGCAGGCATAGGGAATAGGGATAGGTATAGGGATATCCGCAGAGCGTCATATATGAAGCCTGCAGTAACAGAGTAGGGAAAGATTATCTTCTTTTCAGGTGGTAAGTATCCCTGCAGAGTTGGCATTGAAAGCCTGCAGGAATAGGAATTAGGGACAAGTATAGGGGTATCTCTAACTATTTCTTTCTTTCTTTATTTATTTATTTATTTATTTATTTATTTATTTATTTTTTAATATCTGGCCATGCCAAGAGCGGATATAGAGGGGGGTGTCTCTGAGACGTCATTGCTCATCGTTAACCTTCTGGAGGTGTCGTGGGCTCAAATTAACAAAACATCTGGGCTGGAGGGTGCCCACTTGAAAACCCCAATGAAGCAATAGAAAATGTACTGGCCCATAATAGGCCCAGTGAGGGCAGCCCCAATAAAATGTGGGCTTTTAGAGGGCTCACTGTGGGCAGCCCACACTCAGTGAGGGCTGAGTGAGGGCTGCCCACGCAGGGCCAGCACTGAGGGGCCAACCATTTGCCAATGAGCAAAAACTCGCGGGCCCTGCGTGGGCTGACCGCGGTGGGCCCGTGGTACAGCCCCAACTGGGCCCCAATGGGGCCAGTGCGGGCTTGCTTGCTGGGATGCCTTGCTCAGTCCACCATGGAAGCTAATTTTGTCTGCTAACTTAAGTTCAGACACATTGCCTATGGCAGCGAGATCGCTATTTCCCCGTTATAGAAAGTGATTTTGCACAAACAATTTCGATACAGTCAGTACGGTCCATTTAAACCTAGCCACACTGCGATCGTTAGCTAAACCACTGACTAGATCTCGTAGATACACTCAGGCTTTTACCAGCTCAGGCGTTAGTAGGCTATTATCTCCCCTGCCAACCGATCGGCTGACAACGATAATCAATGACACTTGACAATCCACGGCCTATCTCACTCAGGAGTGGGTTCGGTCTTGTTAGATTTAAATGAATCTTGAGCAAGTTTTAGAATAAGAGTTTACAGTATTATCAACCAATTTACGATGTAAATTTGATTTTTGATTAGTTTAAAATCTAGTTAAATGCCTAGTTAAAACATACATCAAATAATAGCCTTATCCTACCATGTTAAATTGCTAGTCAACATATATTGCATTTTTTCATTTTCATTTTAATTGTTATTGATGGCAAGTCCTTGTGACATAAGGGAAGCTCAGAATTTTTTTCTTTTCACTTTATTTTAGGTGTCTTGGTTGGTGGCACCTCTCTGACCAAACGCTGTTTTAAACGGTTGTGACAACTCCTAAAGAGGTTTTACTGGAGCCGGATGACTGATGTGTGTCACGGAAAGAAAGGTGGGGTATGATGACTAGTTTTATAGATGAATAGACAAAATTGCCACACATTTGTTTGTTGTTGTAAAAATCATATTCAAGTCCTTAATTTCACAGTCCAACCGGTATTTTGCTCATAACAGGACTAGGGCGGACAAAAGACCACAGTATTTTTACCCCGAACGCAGAAAAGACAGTTTGTTCCGCGTGCTGTAGAAAGCTACTGCGAACCCATAGGGAATGAATTGAATAGAATGTTGGTTGAGCCTGTTCAGGGCTAGAGTAAAGCTTACGTTCGAATTTACAAAACGGCACCGACTGCTATCATCTAGTTCATTTTAATATAACTAGGCGATAAACTAATGTAATGTAAAACAAACCATGTATTCTTGTTGTGAATAATTGTGCCTTCAACTAATACATTTTGTATAATGGTAAACGGCAAGTTTTTGTAAAATAGCTTTTGAGTTTTGTTAGCTTCACCTACATGCCTGAATATAAGGGCAACTCGATTTGAGGCATTTTAAAATACAATTCAAAGCCTCTGGTATACACAATAAAAATTGCATAAAAATCTGAAGATATACATTTTACGATATTTAAGGTTGAAAATGGCAAGAGCGTTTTCGAAAATGCCATTGGAACCTATGGGACTTTCCCAACGTTCTGTAAGCCATAAATGAAAAGTCACTGTAGAAGGCGTAGGGAGGTCAAAGTTCAGGGCAACTCGATTACACGGGTCTCAAAATGAAACTGAGGATGTCTGTCAACTACCATGTCATTTTGGGCAAATCCAAAGATATACATTTTGCGAGATTTGCCCTTTTGTATGGAGTGGTCTGCAAATATGTGGCGCCAGCGCGAGACGCGACCTGTAGTCACGCATGTACAACACGGATTATTCGTGTTTTATGATACTTATGATACTACAATACTACTAGTAGAGATACTTCTTCAAACTTTGATGACGGTTAAAACTCCTCACTAAACTAGTTAATATCACCTCATTTTCTTTTGGCAAGACCGGCCTAGCACCGGCAATGGGTTCCACAGTCTCCTCATTTATCACTGTAGAGCAGCACCTGCACCATCACAGCCTTATACTGGAGTGTCTGGAGCCTACCAATTAAATTCCTTCTATAGCACATAAGACTGGGTTGCCATACAATTAATCCACCCATTTCAATGGATAAATTGGTTTCAATAGATTTGTATGGGAATTTAACAGGTTATTGCAGTTGATTCTGATTGAGCAATGGACGCTTTAATACTCCTATTTTCTTGTTGAAACAATGGTTGGTTTGCAATGTGGAAGAACAGATTCGTAAGCAAGAGGAAGCAGTAAGGAGCGCTAAAACTGTCTCACAAGCCAAACAAGGGCGATGGATGAACTAGGGAAGTGTAAAGTGTCATTACTGGTGCGCTCCGGTACTTAATAAAATATCACTACAATCCTGATGATAATTAATTGTTATAAAACTTCTGGTGTAATAAAATCTAGAATTATTTATTATTTATATAACACTGTAAATTCCTTAATTTTACTTCTCATTACAGAGGGTAATTCAAGCAAATAACCATGTTTCCAAAATGCAAAGAGCCTTGAAGAGTATTATAGAGATGGTGATTCTATTCATTTTAAAACGTTTTTGGTGGTGTCTGGAATTTATTTTTTCTACTGAAACCCCATACATTGTCACAACATGTCAGTCTTTGATAGTTAATTACTTGCTGTTAAAATAAGATATCAGAATGAAAGGGATACCCCCAGTGAATTGTAAGATGAGCAATTCCCTAATCCTAGATCTAGAAACTGTTATGAATTCTGACATTTAAACTAAATAAAATGAAATAATAGTATAGTTGCATTATTAAAATGTATTATATCTTTTTAGCTCCTCCGCTCTCTTTCTTCTGCTTCTATACAAGAACACATTTTCTTTATTAAATAGCCTCCTCAAGAAACACTGAATACACGTTTAATGTATTCTACAATGAATCCACGGCTCCAAAGCTGAAATATCAAAATAAGGTTTTGTCATTTTACATGCTTTTTCAGCCTAGGTGGTTAGATATTCTCAGCGTATATGTAGCACCTGTAGAGAAAAGAGGATAAGAGCTACTCAGGTGCACTTCATTTTACTGGCCAGTAGGTGTCAGAACGACGGCATGTGACGGGGAAGCCAATGAACGAGGGTGAGGGAGTAAAAACAAAGAGTGGGTTCAGCACGTATGTCTTGTGCGACTCTAAAGCTTGTATGTTCTGTGTAGTTTCGCTGTAAAATTAAATAATAAAGTTATACTTTTATAATACACCATCAACGTTGCTGCAGTCTGAGTGGTGTAACAATTTGGAGGCCCCGCTGGGATTACTTCACGGCAAAAGAACACGACCAAGAACACGGAGAACACCAGGGTGTGCATAAGTAGACAGGACAAACGTGTTTTCAGTTTTTTTTAAATCAAGTGATTAAACAGCGAATGCTGCAAATTTGTGTTACTTACTAAACGTTTATTAATAAAAACAAATTCATAAATTTTCAATTGATCTAAAAGTCACAGTTTTAGTGTCGAAAAAAGGTTTTTAATTTGACAAGAGTTGATACTTTGGTGTAGCCAAGCGGTGTCTTCCGAAAGCTCAAACCTCCTATGGCCAATTTTGAGATTAGTTTACTTCTTTGTTTGGGAAAAATAATGTATATGTTGCTACAGATAATTTGAAAAACGAACTGCCTTTACAGTAACATGGTCGTTTACCTAAAATATTAAATACGTGTATGCTGAAAACCGCGAACGTGTCAAACAACTTAGCTTTTCTATGACGCGGCCCTAGTCAACTGCAATTCTACGGCTCCGAACCAAAGTGCCACTTGCATTTGCGTTTGTACACGCATTATCAGTGCCAGATAATAGCCGGGTCGAAAACACATTTCAAAACATCTCAGTAAAATGTAGGTCCCATTGCAAGATCATTGCTCAGTATTATTTGTACATATCTGCTTAATTAGCCTATAAAGCGGTAATACACAGGCATATTCTCTCGTTGAAATAGGCTGCTATCGTTTTCCCTGCCTCCCCCCACAGTTCTCGCCCAATCGATCTTGCAAGTCAAAGCCCTCTGCCCAACAAACTTCTATAATTTATACTGATGATGATCTGGATCTTTTAGCTATGTAATTCCACACGACTTTTGGAAGTAGGCTAGCTGATCTGCTAATTTCTGCAGTCTGCTCCGCAAACTTAAACAAAACAATAAATTGACCAATACATCTTGTTTTCTTAACGCACTGATTTTCATGCATGCTTAAATAACATCTGTGGTCACAAATACGGCATGCATGCCACTCGCAATCTTTACAGAAACCAAGGCTTCGGTAGACATAACAAACAGAACATGAAAGGAAAGGTCCAACTTTTCTGATCGCTTATCATGCACATTAAGTTCTTCATTAGCATGAAAATTAGTATTAGTATTTTAAATGAAACTTTTTTCAAATCCGCTAGGTACATTAATATAGCCTTAACAAATGAATTACCTTGATACTTAAAATGACCCCGCAACATTAATTTAAAAACTATAGCTTGGCCCATACAACGTTCCCAATGCATCTCACATTTACAACGACAGCTAAAGTTTAAAAGAAATGCGTTAGGCGATAGGCTTATGTAATCGTAGCCAAACCGACTGACATAACCATACATAGAACATAAAAAATATGTCTCGCTTTATGGATTTCAATCAACGCGACTGAATTCTAACCAAAACTAAAACAAACTAGCTTGCAAGCTAGTAGTAATGCTTGCTACAGGCACAGACGCATCATTTGAATTTCTACTGAAATAATCAACAATAGTTAATATTTTCCCGGACATGCTGTTAGGTCATAACAAAATTATGAAAAACCAATGAACACATAGGGTCGATTCCAATCCATATTAAAGAAGGGTACTTCATGAAGGTTCCTCGCGCGAGTGGTCACTTTTGTGACGTTTTATTCGTCATCATCGAGTGGACATTTGATGGAGAGGCAGGGAGGCGAGGTGGGACTTAACTTTTCAAATTGGAACCAACTCGTCCTTCACCAGCAAGAAGAAACCAATAACAATGGAAAGTTTTACAGCAGTAGCATGTGGCTTTTACTATCTTCAATTACTCCGAATAACCTATGGGAAGATTATGAGAAGAAGCGTTGTAGTTATATTTGGTTAACTTTTGAATATAAACTATTTGCTATGCTATATTTTAGCATAAAGCTACCTATGTTAAATAGTTATAAAATAAATCAGTTCTAGCTAATTTGTAGTAATGGAGAGAACGAAAACGGTTAATTTGAAATGGTGAAGAACCTTTCAACCTGTGTTCGTCATTCATCGCAAAGAATTCTGGGGCAGATTAAGTTAAAAGTCATCTTTGATGCGCCCTTTGCTGGAGGAGGCATAGAAGGTTACATGTAGCCACTTGCTCTTCGCTTATTAGCAATTGGAATGACACTCAATATGGCGGCGCGCGTTCACGTCGAGGCGAAGTGGTGAGTGTCGAGGAAAAGTCGGCAATTTTAAGGGATTGGAATTGGCCCATACACTGAGATTATGTCGCTCTATATTGTTTTCCCGTCACAAACCAAATGAAATTAGTGGAGAAAAGTATCGCTCTAACCGCTGTCCGGGCACAAATGAAGTACTTCAAAGCATCAAATGTATCACATGCTTTGAGGGGGCGGATCTCTAATTTCCACGAAGCGATTGATCTGATTTGGCTCACTCCTCAATGAGACCTCCTTCTATGTCCTGTGAAAAACTGTCAAGCGACGGATGCATTTTGGGGTAGTAGCAACACAAGTAAAGTATTTGAAACACATTTCAGGTCATTTATATATGACCGATCGGAGCCGTCGCTCAAGGTCAGGTCCCGAGAGGGGTTCTCTTGAAAATGAGTCTAAGTTTGACCGTTTAATATTATGGGAAGGGACCGGAAATTTGGCTTAAATGCTAAGGGCGCACCGTTTTTGACTGGCCGTTTTGATCTAAAAAAAGGCAGATTCTAACTAAGTTCAGCGTCTACCACCGCGCAGTGGTGAGTTTAAAATTACAACTGATGTTATAGCGGTAGAAATATGGAAAGATTGAATATCAGTGGCTTAAGGAGATGTGCTTAAACTAATTCATCAATCGTTGGATATTAAATAAAACATTTTTGTATTGAACTGCTTAAAGTTAAGGATTTTTTCGAGTAAGAACAAAACCTACGCTATTTGGAAGCTAACTGTGAATTAGCAAGAGCTGTATAGATATTAACACTTGTATGTTGTGAAACTAAGTTCTACTCTTGAATGACTTAAAAGACTCAAAACAACAAAAACGTTATATTTGTGTCGATTCAAACTGTTTCAAAACGCTACATGGCGCGATTTTTTACACCGCTGCGTAAATGTGCGTGAATGGTAAAATAACTCGGACATTCAAACTAATTAAAGTAATTAATATAGAACCGGCGACAAAACCCACGTAAAGCCCGCAGCTTGAAACATAACATTAGCATTATTATTTCAAGCAAACTGTTACAGTCAACAGTAACATAAGTTTCATGGTAAACAGTATTGATCCTCTTTTTTTAAACAAAGGCTCCTGATGGCCCCTCCCTGTTCCCTAAACAAAGAAACATCTAATCCTTACAAGCGCAGGCAAAAAGTAGTAACAGCACGATACATTCATCAACTCAACGATACGTTTTGTACGAACAATAAGGCAAGTAGAAGACTAAATTAACCAAAGAAAATGTATGACAGAAATTATCTTCAAAACGGGCCAAAATCAGGCAATTATTTCTTCTTTCATGTAACCCCATATGCACCATTTCCATACTGTGGTGCCCCAGCCTATGCAGGTTCCACACTGACGAGGGAAAAAAGGGAGAGCCGGTCCTTTAAGGGAAGGCTGAGGCTGGGAGAGCTGATTGAAGGCCACTACATCCCCGAGCACCTGCTTAGTTCCTGGCCACTCCCCCACCTGAAATCAATTAAGATCACTATTTAAGCCTTAGGTGTTGGCTGCCACACAAGGAGAGCTCCAGAGGCAGAGGACACCGTGAGGAGCGCCAACAGGAGCGCCAACAGGAGCGCCAACAGGAGCGCCAACAGGAGCGCCAACAGGAGCGCCAACAGGAGCGCCAACAGGAGCGCCAACAGGAGCGCCAACAGGAGCGCCAACAGGGAATATCATATCATATCATATCATATCAAATCAAGAAGCGAAGGAGTAAAGACCACGGACCCAGGAGAGGGGAACCCCAGGGACAAGCATGGGAAAGGAACCGGGACAGGTTGGCCCTTTACCCTCTCTACCGACTTAACCCCTGATTCCCCCCTCTGCCTCTCTTTCCCCAGGAGGAGTTTGGCTGCTCGCCACAAAGTTGAAGACCCCGGTCCGGAAAGCAGCTTTGTTTCATTATTACTCCCCTTCCCTTTTCCCCACCATTATTTTTATCATTAACACAAGTGTTCACCTTCACCCTGCTCTTCTGGTTTTCCTAAGATCAAACCCCAAACACCTCCTCTGCACAGCAAGGCTTGCCACAATACACACGCACACACACACACACACACACACACACACACACACAGTAGTGGAATTCTTTAGAGTAATAGTCTATCTAACTTGCGAGCTAATAAGGCATCAGCAAAGTTGGAGGGAGGGCTATGAGGAATTAGCTGCCTTTAGTAGTGTTAAGTGGTTCATACCTATTCTGGGTCAGACACTATGCTTGCACAATTCGCAATATAACGGGCATGATCCAAGCAGTTTCCCTCCTTCCTTTAATTCCCAGCAATCGAAGGGGACAGTACATTATTAAGAAGTTGTGTGGCCAACATTTTCTGATTTGTTTTCATAAAAGTGAGTACTAAATTAAAAGAAATTGCTTGACTTTTTATTTGTTTTCCAAAGATTGATAAAGTGCAAAGGGAAACATGTAGTTGAAGTTTCAACTGACTTCATGCAGTCTTGTACATTTAGTAAAAGCTTAGCCTACTTTTAAAATAATATAATGACAAGAATTGCTTGCTGAAGTTATTTTATTCACTGTGTGTTGGGTGACAAAACAGACATAATACTCATTCACACATACAATGCACTGGACGAGTGCTTATGTGGCATCAGTTACTTGGAAGAGATGCAGCATTCCAAAGGCCAGGAGGAAACATGGCAGCACAAAAAATAGCATCTGGGGTCCTTGTCTTCCAGAAGTATATTCAAGGATTAGGATGCTACTTCTTCGAACATGCCGTACAATGGTCCATTGAAAGAGCTGGGTGCCTCCACTACAACCAGCCTTTGTCCAATGGACAAGATTGGTGCACCCTCCAAGTGCCTCGTCCTTTGCCAAAGTAAGAAGGCGTGCCGCACTTGCAATGGCAGTCTTGGATCCACACATCAGTAGGGCGGCTCCTTCATAAGCATTCGCTTTGAACAAACAGATTTGACTGATGTCATTTCCAAGAGCTTCAGTCTGGGTCCAACGCGGGATCACTGCCTTCAGCACCAACACTTTCTTGGTGAAATTTCCAAAGCTAACTTTGTTCCAATAGTCTTGCAGGAAGCCTCCCACAAATGCATGGTCAAGGAAGAGCTGAGTGCCTCCACTGAAACCAGCCTTTGTCCAATGGACAAGATTAGTGACCCCTCCAAATGTCCCAGCTTTTACCAAACTGTGGAGGCATACCGTGCCTCCGAAGGCAGCCCTGGATCCAGGAATCAATTGGGAGCCATAAGCATTTGCTTTGCTCAAATAGCTTTGGCCACTGCCATTTCCAAGAGCTTTAGTCTTGGTCCAATGTGGGATCTCTCTAACCACTACCTTGAGCTCGCACATTTTCTTGGTAAAATAGCCAAAGCTCACCTTGTTAAAATGGTCTTTCAGGATAGCTCCTGCAAATGCATGGGCGACATTGAGGATATTTCTACCAATAATCTTGGTTCCATCAACAGACAGGTTGCCTTTTTCACATGCCTTGCTCAAACACCGTAGGTCATCATGACAACCCCTGGCTCTTATTTCTAAGGCTTTTGCCTGGTTGCCTGCTGGTCTACGGAACACTTCGGTGTCTCCCGCAAATGAACCAGCCTCGTTCCAATTCAGTTGACAGCCTCGAGAACCAGATGGAACAAGAGGGTATTCTAGATCTCTTTTTCGTGTCGCTGATCCACTTGGTTTTGTGTCGGCTGAAATGTTAATCTGAAAAAGACAGTTGGACACGTCTGAAAAGCTGAATGTCAATTACACCTCATAACTTCTATTCATAAAAGTTCTTAGTTTGACATCCGATCGCAATTAATTTGAAGACCTATGGGTATCTCACCATGGCCCTCTCAGATCGTAGCTCCAGCAGAATGCTCCTGAGCTTGTGCCAGTTCATTGTGGGAGAGACCGAAGAGTTCACCGTCACCATTTCATTAGCAGAGGTTCCTAAACTCTCCATCACTAGTTCATGGCCATGGACGGAAAAAGTGGAATTGTTTCTAAAATAAATGGGAAAACAGGAAGGTCACAGATTGTTAGAACTGGGACCAGCGTGATTATACATGCCATATAAATGAATAAATCCATTTGTCTTGAATGTAATTACGTGTTTTGAGATGTATATTTCTTGCAGTCCGATGCCCATCTCTTTAAGAGGAGGTCCTGATAATAAGACGTCAGCCTCTGAGCTTCAGGTAATGACATCTTTAAAGGCTTCATCTCTGGATTATACCTGAAACACAACAATTTATGATGAAATCAAAACTCACTTCAATTATAATAAGTAATGTTAGCACAGTGATAATACATCTGCGCCCTCAGATGAAATTACTACAGTTTTTCTAAAAGTAGATCAAGGGAAAACATGACTAATTATTCACCTCAGCTGAAAACACCGACGGTTCTGGCCAGGTGGAAGGAAGAAGCTTGACTCCTCCCAGTTCGACCACTCTTTCCATGCCGGACTCAACCTAAATCCAATGGTAATACAGAGTTCCTCTGCTGCCTTAGGTTGGTTGTATCTTGGAGTTAGTTGGACATCATTCCTGGACACTCTTTGCTGGTTGTTCCTCCAACTACCTCTCTCCAATACTTCCAGTCTCCCCTTCTTCAGTTCATCAATCGACTTTTGAGCCATCTGTTGTCCAACAACTTCCTGACTCTGGCACTTTGCATCAGGGCTTTGAATAATTTCTTCAATGGCTTCATTCTGATGTTCTTGGTTTTTCGTATTCTTTCTATTTTTGCATTTCTTCTTCGTCCCGAAACACTTGAATAACGTAAAGCCTTGTCCCTGTACTTTAGTGCTTTGAATCTTTTCTTCTATGTCTACATTCGGATGTTCTTGCCTTTTCTTACTGTTTTTCTTCCTTGTCCTAAGACACTTGAAGAACCCAAAACAACCCATGTTTGCTCAGTGGCAAACAAATCATTACTGAAGAATACAAGTGGTGAACTTGGTATTTATAAGAACAGTCATCCTCTGTGACATCATAATGCACGTTTGATAGGCAACACTTCACCGTTGACCTGAAGACCACGCCCCCCAAATGATTTCACCACGGAGAAAGAACAACGTTCTATCTCTACTGTTTTCTCGGTTCCTTGGTCATTGTAGCTAATAACAGGTTGAAATAAAGTTCAAATATTTTCAAAGTGTCTTTTCAGATTTCTAAAGATGTTTTTGTTATAAACCGACGTTAATTAATAAATTATATTAGTTACTTTTTTTTTTAAACAAGATGATTCAACGGTCTGTCATTTTTTAACTCTTACAGAATTCCGGCCACTGAACTCAGCCTAACATTTATCACCACGTTTCAGAATAGGCCTACTGACAAATATGATGAAAGTCATTCAACGAAAGTATATTAATGGTAATGATCTTAGATAGAACAATATTATTTAATGGGCGCTCTTTTCCAAAGACATAATAGGCCTAAAAAAAAAAAAAACATTCATTTGTAAAGCGCTTTACATTGTAAAAACAATCTCAAAGCGCTACAACAGCATTTAGATAGCATAATACAATATATACAACATTGATAAACGCTTAAGCAGAAAAGCAGAGAGGAACTGAAAAAAACAAACAAACATTAAAATATCGTTAGTGTAACCTAATGACATAAGTGAAGTTATGTATTGACAATAAATTGTAATAAGTAATAGAAGAATAATAAATAATATAATAAATTGTAAAGGGTAACTAAGTAGTATTTATTCTAAAACAATATTTCCCAATAATCGTATTGAAGGAGAGAAGTCCTGCCTTCGGAGTTGAGAAATTACAGTTCTCTCCGGAGGTTGTTACAAGTGCGAGCGCGAGTGTTATTTTCTGCTTTAGCAAGCTCTAGAATGATCTTCTTTGAAACTCGCAGCTTTAGAAAAGATGATATGCACAACCCTTGAAGTCTAGTTGATAAGCAATCACCTAACTGAACAACAACAACCGTAAACTTTCTTTATTTCAAATCCTGGTTTATTTCGGTGCTTTTCTTAAGTTTTCTTCGGTGGGGAAGAATAACGTTACTTAAGCTAATAATAGCATGCTCTGCTGTAAAACTTAAGGAGGCTAGCTCCGGTTAGTACGAATAATGAAGTATTCTAACATTTTGTGTAGGATATTGCAGTTATGTTCAATGTATTGTGAAGTCAGTTGGTATGCCAATATAATGTTGTATACTGAAGGTCAAGTGTAAACGAGTGTTATTATGGTTGATTTTACATGTACCAAATTAGAATTAGAAATGAATTGATATTAAGCTACACTTTCTTTTACATTGAAATGGATGTTGTACAACTGACGTAGTAGCTAAGATTTATTTTCCAATATATGACAGTCAGGTCTTTTGGAAACCCAGAAAGAGCAACTCTTTGGATACCTTGAGAGAAATCATTTGTAGACCAAGATAAGAATCAACAAGTAATTGGTTGAAGCTTTACTATCCTTTGAATTCCTGTTCTGGATCCAGAGCTTGATGGCGAGCCACCCAGATTGACCAACAACTGGTATTTGGTTAGAACAACCAAAGACTCATTGATATAAATATCTAAGAACTGAACATTCATAAGAGACTTCATTTGTTATTTTCTTTTATTTCATTGTTGATACGTATCATTCATTGGAAAAAATATTGTGGGGATTTATAGTTTTATTCTTGTGTGCATAAATATACAGTTCAGAGTCTTTTACTAAAGATATACGTTATCCTATTGTTGTGTCATTCATTTACAGTAGTTACCTACCTTTCGCTCCTTACGAACCTAGAGGTGTACATACCATACAAATTGGTTACATTAGCAGAAGGCTTTCTTAAATAGAGAAGTGTCTTGGCCTGTTTTAAAAGAGGATAGAGTCTGTGGCATCCTCAGATTGTCAGGCCACTGCCACCCTGCAAATCCGCAACTGTGTCTGAGAGGGCATTCGATAGACGAGGTGGGCTACAGCACTGATCGCCCATTGAATGGAGCTTAGTGTTGGGGGTATGAAGAGGCAGGCTGTCCCCAGACCTGAGACAGCGGGTTGGTCTGTGGGGTGTGATTAGCTCTTTGAGGGAGGGGGCATTGGTGCATTTGAGGGTCAGCATGAATCGGTATCATATGATGATATAATATATATAGCCCATACATATATATAAAAATGTATGATGATATACAGTATACAGTGCCTTGCAAAAGTATTCACCCCCCTTGGCATTTTTCATGTTTTGTTGCCTCACAACCTGGAATTAGAACGGATTGTTTGAAGGTTTGCATCATTTTATCCACAGAACATGCCTACAACTTTGAAGATGTCATTTTTTGTTATTGTGAAGCAAACAACAAATAGGACAAAATAACAGAAAACTTCAGCGTGCATAACTATTCACCCCTCTAAAGTCAGTATTTTGTAGAGCCACCTTTTACGGCAATTACAGCTGCAAGTCGCTTTGGATAAGTCTCTATGAGCTTGCCACATCTTGCCACTGGGATTTTTGCCCATTCCTCAAGGCAAAACTGCTCCAGCTCTTTCATGTTGGATGGTTTCCGCTTGTGAACAGCAATCTTCAAGACTGACCACAGATTCTAAATTGGATTGAGATCTGGGCTTTGACTAGGCCATTCCAACACATTTAAATGTTTCCCCTTAAACCACTCGAGTGTCGCTTTAGCAGTATGCTTCGGGTCATGGTCCTGCTGGAAGGTGAACCTCCGTCACAGTCTCAAATCACAGGCAGACTGAAACAGGTTTTGCTCAAGAATATCCCTGTATTTAGCACCATCCATCTTTCCCTCGACTCGAATCAGTTTCCCAGTGTCTGCTGCTGAAAAACATCCCCACAGCATGATGCTGCCACCACCATGTTTCACTGTGGGGATGGTGTTCTTGGGGTGATGGGATGTGTTGGGTTTGCGCCAGACATAGCGTTTTCCTTGGTGGCCGAAAAGTTAAATTTTAGTCTCATCTGACCAGAGCACCTTTCTCCATACATTTGGGGAGTCGCCCACATGCCTTTTGGCAAACTCAAAACGTGCCTTCTTATTTTTAACACTAAGTAATGGCTTTTTTCTGGCCACTCTTCCATGAAGCCCAGCTCTATGGAGTGTACGGCTTATTGTGGTCCCATGTACAGATACACCAGTCTCTGCTGTGGAACTCTGCAGCTCCTTTAGGGTTACCTTTGGTCTCTGTGCTGCCTCTCTGATTAATGCCCTCCTTGCCCGGTCTGTGAGTTTTGGTGTGCGGCCCTCTCTTGGCAGGTTTGTTGTGGTACCATGTTCTTTCCATTTGAAGATGATGGATTTGATGGTGCTCCGGGGATCATCAAAGATTTGGATATTTTTTTACAACCCAACCCTGACTGGTACTTCTCAACAACTTTGTCCCTGACTTGTTTGGAGAGCTCCTTGGTCTTCATGGTGTGATGCATCTTGCTTAGTGGTGTTGCAGCCTCTGGGACCTTTCAGAAAAGGTGTGTTTATACTGACAGATCATGTGACACTTAGATTACACACAGGTGGACTTCATTTCACTAATTATGTTACTTCTGAAGGTAATTGGTTGCACCAGAACTTTTGAGGGGCTTCATAGCAAAGGGGGTGAATACATATGCACATGCCAGTTTCCAGATTTTTATTTTTTTAAATAATTTTTAATATATATTTTTTTCTCATTTCACTTCACCAACTTAGACTAATTTGTGCAGATCCATCACATACAATTCAGATTAAAAAAACATTTAAATTACAGGTTGTAATGTAACAAAATAAGTAACAAGCCAAGGGGGGTGAATACTTTTGCAAGGCACTGTATGTATCGTGGGGTAGGCCTATACTTTGGCCTGACCAGGATTGTTGCAGTTGCAACCAGACATACAATGATTGGCACCACAGCTTGACCTGCGCACTCAATGCTACCGTGAATCACGATTAAACAGTTTAAATGCCAAAAGCAAGGTGAAATAACTAAATGTTTGTATAGGTGGAGACCGGGGTTGGTCGTCTTACGGATTGGTTGCCACAGTGCTTATTTCAGCCAAACTAGAGGGGGCGGTTTCATCATATTGAATATATTGAATTAAACATTTGGCTTGATGTCATGCTCATTTATGACACGAAAACATTTTTGAGAAGAAATTTTTTTTCATGGGATTTGTCACGTTGGTGTTGCTTCTGCAATACAACTTTGCAGGAGATTAGGAATGTCATAAGCGAATCCTTATCAAAATAGGGAAGTAATACCTTTCATTTTAGACTACTTTTCAGTTGCTAATTAAAACATGTGAAAGCAAGCTCAAAACCTTTGTCAAGAGATTAGATGGGGATGGTTGTCTCAGTGCTCTGGGATCAAACTTTGTCACAGTTCCTCGTTAGAAATGTTGTATAGGCACGGTTAGTTACTTTAACCTAGGCTGTTTAACATGATAAATAATTGTTATGAAACTACTGCTGTAATAAAACCTAGAATTATTTAATTATTTATATAACACTGGGTGTTCCTTAATTTTACTTCTCATTACAGAAGGTATTTCAAACAAATAACCATGCTTCGCAAATGCAAAGGGACTTGAGTATTAGAGATGGTGATTCTATTCATTTTAAAACGTTTTTGGTGGTGTCTGGAATTAATTTTTTCTACTGCAACCCCATACATTGTCACAATGTGTCAGAGTGTCTTTGATAGTTAATTACTTACTGTTAAAATAAATTATAAGAATGAAAGGGATACCCCCAGTGAATTGTAAGATGAGCAATTCCCTAATCCTTTATCTATAAACTGTTATGAATTCCGACATTCAAACTAAATAAAATGAAATATTAGTATAGTTGCATCATTAAAATTTATCTTTCTAGCTCCTCCGCTTTCTTTCTTCTGCTTCTATACAATAACAGATTTTCTTTCTTAAATAGCCTCCTCAAGAAATACTGAATTATGTATTCCACATTGAATCCTTGTGGCTCCAAAGCTGAAATATCAAAATAAGGTTTTGTCATTTTACGTGCTTTTTCAGCCTAGGTTGTAAGAGAATCTCTGCGTATACGTGTGTTGTCCTCAATTTGTCAAAATGAAAGACAACTTATTTGACATTGGCGAGCCATAGCTGTGTTATTGAAGTCTATCCCACAATCTCTTGAGTCTGAGGCAAAAATGGCGTCAACCGCTGGGGATAGGCATAAGTAAAACTAAGCTTTCATTTTGACATCTTCAACAAGTTGTGCCCGTGTGCACAAATAAAGTAATTACCGGCGACAAAATCCACGTAAAGCCCGCAGCTTGAAACATAACATTAGCTTTTATTATTTCAAGCAAACTGTTACAGTCAACAGTTACATAAGTTACATGGTATACAGTATTGATCCTCTTTTTGAAACAAAGGCTCCTGTTGGCCCTTCCACGTTCCAAAAACATAGAAACAGCTAATCCTTACAAGCGCAGGCAAAAAGTAGTAACAGCACAATACATTCATCAACTCAACGATACGTTTAGTACGAACAATAAGGCAAGTAGAAGACTAAATTAACCAAAGAAAATGTATGACAGACATTATCTTCAAAGCGGGCCAAAATCAGGCAATTATTTATTCTTTCATATAACCCCATATGCACCATTCCCCCCCCACCCCACACACACACACACACACACAGTAGTGGAATTCTTTAGAGTAATGGTCTATCTAACTTGAGAGCCATTAAGGCATAAGCCAAGTTGGAGGGAGGGCTATGAGGAATTAGCTGCCTTTAATAGTGTGAAGTGGTTCTGGGTCAGACACCTTGCTTGCACAATTTGCAATATAACAGGGGCATAATCCAAACTGTTTCCCTCCTTCCTTCAATTCCCTGTGACCGAAGGGGACAGTAAATTATTAAGAAGTTGTGTGACCAATATTTTCCTATTTGTTTTCATAAAAGTGGGTAATAAATTAAAAGAAATTGCTTAAGCATACTTGTTACATAAGTACGTGAAAATGTAGCTCTTTTTGGGCACACCTCCCTGGGGCATATTTGAGTGTCTGGATTGATATGTTATGTTTGCAGGCCATCTGCTGTACGTCTTTCATGCATTTCCATCACAATCATACAACAAACACCTCAACATATCACAATCTTTTGTTTGCTTAGAGGTGTTACAGTATGCATCCTGATATATAATGAACATATCCCAGCTAATACTCAGGCTGGTCAACTGCCTTAAAAGTGGGTTGTATTGGTAACAACTGGCCTGTTAACCTCTCCTCTCCTGTCCTTGGGTGTGTAGAAGTTCTCCTATACCCTCCCGGGTGCCTGTAAGTCACATGTAATTGAGCAAAGACTATATGCACCGTAAGTCAAAAGATGATCTCCAGAAGGCTGGAATTTGGAAGAGAAAGCTCTGTCATTTTAACATTGTTACCATAAAAGAGATAGCTACATTAGATAAAGTCAAAGGTTTTCATCTATTGTAAAATAGCATTTTTAGAATGCACAAATCTCTGTGATACTAGCTTAGACACCAATGAGGTGTTTCACTAGCTTGGTGTCAGAAGTTTCTGGAGTTTCTGGATTAAGTTACAGAAACCGTTGGTTCTTTTCTAGAAGAATGAACTGGCCTATTATGAATCAGCCAAAGGTCAAATTAAATGTGCTCAATTAATATTAGATCTTTAAACGCTGATTTCCACCAGTTTCTTTGTCTATATATGGTTAATACTAGCAGTAATACTACTAGCCATTGCAGTAAATAATTTTTCATGATTTCATGTTTTTGTTTTTCTTCTTCTTGCATTTTCTTCACCAGATCAGACTAAAATGGAAAACGATGACATAATCAATCGTGGACAATTGGGGCAACATGGATAGTTAATTGTCTTAGCTCATCAGTCATGCCTCACTGTCCTTGGCAGTTTTAGGTTGACGATGCACACTCTCATGAAGGATTTGAAAAAACGCATTCTAATGAGTCAATTTTGTCACTAGGTAATCTAAGCATGTAATTTCAATCAACAGGTTGGCCTGACAATTATAAGGTTCTGTATTTGTATCTGTATATTAATTGATGTTTAGGTACATTATCACAGGATAATCTCACATGTTGACTGTGCTGGCCAAAACAGAGAAAACGACTGTTAATGCATATAACTAACTTTATGACATCATAACAAATGTTCTCGGTGAGGGACAGAAAACAAATTAAATCAACGATAGCCTAGGTAAGCCAATATATCTGGCTCTCCAACAACGTTCTGTAGAACTATCTGGTTTTCTCAGTCTAACTTCACATTGAGACCATACAGTTAAAATAGTAAAAACCTTTCGGGTGGACCTATAGTTTTAACACAGACAGATGGGGCCCAAGAGGTTACACTGCAAATGTTACCATACAAAAACTCAATAAAACAAAGCAAAAAGTCAAGCGTCAAAACACAGTCCCCAGTCATTACCACTTTCAACCACCTGATGGCAGAATTGCATGAGAATACAGGACCTCAGTCAAACGCCACCTATTTTACATAGATTATGTAGTAATCAAAAATTAAAAAGTAATTCCTTAAGAGTTCTTCAAAAAGGTTATTTGAAAGAAATACATGTATTTGTTATTTCAACCTCTAACAACTGTACAAAGAGGATTTAAAAGAAGTGGATGATAAAAAAAAAAACATCCACTAGAACTTAATAAGAGATGTGGAGTAGTGTAAAAAATGAGGACAAAACATGTTCCAGAACACTCTGAACAAACAAACGGTACCATAGACCTTCTCCTCACAACAAACAAATCACAGAGATCAGCACATGGAGGGAGAGAGAGAGAGAGAGAGAGAGAGAGAGAGAGAGAGAGAGAGAGAGAGAGAGAGAGAGAGAGGGGGGGAGCAAGACCGAGAAAGAGTTAATGTGACTGTATATAGCGAAGAGGGGGAGTAGAAGAAAAAAAATAAAGACTTGACAAGAGGTCAAACGTATGGCAGGTCTCTTTTTGAGAACCCCCTTTCCTCTCCCCCTCCCCCGTCCGTCTTCCTCCGTCCCTCCCGTTCCGTCCCTCACTCCATCCAGTCTCCCTCGTCAAACTCGGACTCGTCCTCGGAGTCGGAGTACTCCACGGCGATGCGGCGCGACAGGATGGTGGCCACGTCGTTCCCCACGCGCTCGTGCTTGGCCTCCTGCTCGCGCTGCTCCTCCACCTTCCGCAGCTGGATGCCTGGTCATACGGAGAAGGGAGAGAGAGACGCAGGGAAGAGCAGGTTGAAAACGGGGGGCTCGGGTGCGATACAGAACAGAGGGCGAGACAAAGATAGCAAACGGGAGCGAGGGAGACGCGAGGACGGGCTGTAAGGAGAGGGAGGGGGCCCCCAGAGAGGAATGGGAGCACGTAAACACATAGGAGGAGACGATAAGGGGGGGTCAGACTAGGGCCGTTGCCGTGCGGTGTCGTATGACTCACTCTCATGTCAACACACAGTAGCTTGATGGCTGACCTTACCTTCACCAAAAATCCTGGAACTATAGATTCACTTTGATTTGCCGGTACTACGTCTAATCCCCACGACCAAACACCCTCGGGACTAACGTCAAAAAACAATGTCATCATTTTTCAATCAATCGATGGAATGTTTCAGACAAGATGGCCGGTGTAGCGTTTCCTCATAATGAATGTGTGTGTGCCTAGACATTGTGGGCCCACTGCTGTGCGCTCTCTACATATGACCGTACTGCCAAAAGATAACGGGATCGATCAAAAACAGCAATGAGGCCCAATACAGGGAAAAGCCTCCCGCACGTCGGAAAAAGTATATTGGTATTGACTAATACAAAAATAATATGAGAGTATGAGCAGGGCTTCAACCAGGGAAAATGATATTGTTAAAGAAGTCCCCCTGTTTCCCATCTTTCTGATTCTTCACCTTGTTCCACAGTCAATCCATAAACACCTCAAGCATTTTTTCAATAGATTTGAAAGTGAGAAACCAAGAACCAACACATCTGTTCTGTAGATCCCATATACCAATATGAATATTCTTAATAATGATATACTACTCTTTCTTGGTATTTTTGCTGTTGCTTGAACAAGAAAAGAAGTTTTATAAATGCTTTATTACGGGTATGTTTGGCTAACAAACACAGCCAGGGAGCAAGTACATGCACACCACCCACCTTTCCTGATGGCCTCCAATAGGACACTGCGGGCGTCACTGATGGGCGGCAGGCTGGCTGGATGATGTCTCTTGGACCCTCCCTCATAAGACGCCATGGCTCCGAACGAGGGCACGGGGGGAGGGCCCGGCGGGCAGGGGGAGGAGCTCCGGGCCCCGGCCAGAGGTAGGGGTGGCGGGGGTGGCGGAGGGGGCAGCACTGTGCCGTCGGACTGACCGCCGGAGGACGAGGAGGGTCCCCTGTCCAGGACCTGCTGGAGGCGGGCAGGAGAAGAGTGCAGGGGCGGGGCGATGGGGGGCGGGGCCGGGTGGAGGACCCCCGGGGCGATCTGGAGCGGGGCCGGGGCCGGCGGAATGGCAGGCGGGTGCTGGTGCTGGTGCTGGTGCTGGTGCTGATGCTGATGCTGATGCTGTTGGACCGGCAGTGGGGGCACGGGGGGCGGAGGGGTGCCCCGCTGGCCTGCGCTGGAGGGCAAGGGCGGAGGCGGCGGGGGCAGAGGGGGAGGCGGCGGGGGAGGGGTGTTTGAGTTAAAGCCCGGCGTCCGCGCTGGCGACTGGGGACGACTGTCGGAAAAGCCTGAGCTGGAGCTGGTTATAATGGGAGAGAGAAGGAGAGAATAAAACAAAAAGTACATGTTAACATCAAAACTACGGTACATACATACAAACAGAGAGGAAAAACTGAGAGGTAAAGGGAGATATCTTAAAAGGGGAGATCTGCATCTCAGGATTCGAAAGACGGATAAGCCTTTATCAATGAAAGTAGACTAATTTGCAACCATTCACTCTATATGGAAAATCATCAACGGGCAGCCTTTCAGCCGGGCTACACTCACAGCAATCTGTGTTTGACCGGCAGCTGTTACAGGCTGCAACACAAAGGGGCCTAGATTTTCTCACACAATCACGTTCCCTTTGGGAAAAAAATTGCTTCCGACGCGCGTCAGCGAAGAAAAAGGAACGTGAGAGGGGTAAAGACTTCTTTACTTCAGAGCGTACTAAACGTACAAGGTGAACGCGCTAGCATTTGTACGGAGCTTCTCAAAGACGTGGACGTGTGACGTTATTCAAAGAGACTTCAAAGCTACGGTTTCCCTACATGTAGGAAGAGCTAAGAACGTGTCAGATCAAAATGCTATGCATGTTAGTGGAGATAGACACAGAAAGGCATAGCGCGAGGAGGATGATGGGACTAAAGAGAGAGCAAAACAAGGTGGAAGAGGAGGGGGGAGTTTAGAGAGAGCAGCAAAAGGTCAGGCAAGGAAAAGTAGGGATTAAAAAAAAGAGGGAGTGATTCTCTGCAGGAGACAAAAAAAAAATCTATCCTCCTAAAACCCACAGGCATTTTCCTTTAAATCTGTCCATCCCTTTGGAGAGCTGAAAGTGAAAGTTCTGCCGTCACGGTCTATAGGGAAAATGACCTGTGCTGCACCGTATCGATCTACCCCTCCCCCTCCCTTATTCTGAGCATCACGTTCGACCCACCAACCCCAATCCCTCCACGTCAATCACCCCCCTCTCCCCGTCTCTCGATCCGTCCTATTCCCGCAATCTAGCAGCGATGAACATTCTGAAAGGATGGAGGGCACGCCGGCGACAACAGTGTGTGTTGGCGTGCGGAGTCAAATCTCCCTTGAACGGGAAAAGCCCGACTGCTAAACGGAATGGACCGGAGAACAATATGAGCATCGATCCTGAGCGAGACAGAGAGTGGCGGCAGGTGCAGTGGTACGATCAATACGTCGGTGGTCGAGGAGAAGCCCCTACCGC
>JAPMUY010008683.1:35000-71172 GCA_026901105.3 Galaxias olidus | reverse complement strand
CACCTTCCTCAGCCTGACAGAACATTGATCCTGCTCATCAGTCGGTCTCAGACCAACATGTGCTGCGGAACGTACACGTGAATCAACCTGACACACACACACACACACACACACACAGAAAAACAAATACACCAAGATGGATCCCACGTTTTCTAGACACAAGCACACACACCGTTGTACACAGACACATAATAATATATAAGAAAACATTCCATACACACACACACACACACACACAAAGACCCACCACACGTGCACTCACACACACGTACACAAACACACACACACAAACAAACACACACGTACACACACACACACACACCTGTGTCTCCACCAGGCAGCCTCTCTCTAGCCACTGGGCTATTTAAGAAGCAGCACACGTATGAACATGGCTGTGCCTGCTCATGGCTGACATGCTCTACAATCTGGGGAAAGCCATGGCTAGGGTCTCCCTTTCTCTCTCTCTCTCACACACACACACACACACACACACACACACACACACACACACACACACACACAGACCGGCACACACACACACACACACAGACCCCCCTCCACACACACACAGACCAGCACACACACACACACACACACACACACACACACACACACACAGAGAGAGACAAGCACATGCAGGTCGATGCATGTACACACACACACACACACACACACACACTTATTCACACACACAAAGCCTGCATATGTGCACATGCTTATTTCTTTTTCGCAGCATTTTTTTCTCTCTCACACCATCCCCTTCATCTATCTCTCTCCATCTGCTTTTCACAACCTTTTTTCTATCGCTCTTTTCTGCCACACTGCACCCGTTTCTCAGACGTAGCAGAGGATTTCACACAGCAACCCCCCCCCCACCCAGCTAGTGGATTGAACGTTGCTGGTCTGCCTCTGTGCGAGTTGGAA
The DNA here is from genome assembly GCA_026901105.3 of Galaxias olidus. Lineage (NCBI taxonomy): Eukaryota > Metazoa > Chordata > Actinopteri > Galaxiiformes > Galaxiidae > Galaxias > Galaxias olidus. The sequence continues at coordinate 70,248 of JAPMUY010008683.1, read as the reverse complement.
GTAGTATTCTCTGGGACACTTCAGGTTTTCATTCAGCTCCTTCTTACAGTGTGGACGTCCTCAAACTTTACATCCAGAATAATGTATTGGTCGTTAGTCAAAACAGCAGCGTTGATTGAATGCCCTTCATTTTTGTTGATGAAAGTAATCTCAGGCCATATTGGAAAGGCACCATATCAGTGAATGATCATCCACAATGCACTGGTGTGACAGTTACTCCCAGCCCTCATCACATGGATGGCGTTGTTTGTTTTGTGGGGCTCAGAGGCGTTTTGGTGGCCCTCGTTCTTGGCTTGCGTGAAGGCTTGCTGAAACGTGTGGCGTGGTGCTGATAAACCAATCACTTTTTCCTTGAGCATCATTCCAAGCTGCTTGTGCCAAAGTAAACGAAGAGTAAAGACGCCAGTCATCTCTCGATGGTTACTGTTAACACTTCAATGATTTGTCTGTTTTATTTTAGACTGTTTGCAGTTAGAGGTAGGTACAGACAACAGTCCTATCTCGATGTTTTTGCTGTTGACACTTTAATGAATCATGTTTTCATTTAGAGGTAGGTAAAGACAACAGTCATCTCTCAATGTTTGCTGTTGACACTTTAATGAATCGTTTTATTTTAGACTGTTTTCAGTAAGAGGTAGGTAACGATGAGCAAGCCACTTCATGTATGAAAATCAATGGACTATGGCTTTGTTAAGCTAATCCATTTTTAATTGGTCGAACCAGCAGGAAATGACAGATTACATCCTGTTCCGTGCTAAATATAGTTCCCCCTGGCCTGGGAGCATAGCCAAAGGCTTTGCAACATGTTTTTGAATAAGTCTCAGGCAGATGTTTGAGCAGATATATTTGACTCGTCCAGTCTTTAAAGCTGTGTGTTTTATTAAATTAGAATTGAAGTTTATCTTTCAAGTACTTTTTTTGTTAAACCGTTAAACTGATGGCAATACAATCTTACTGTGTTATAATATAAGTATTGTTTGGAAAGCTTTTAAACCAAACTCCTAAGTAGCTAGGTTACCTCCAAGCCAGATGGAGGGCTGGAGTAATATTTCCCTTCATTTTGTGATGACGATCGCTGAGCCTCGCTGTTCAACAAACCTAAAAGACCTTATGGCTCAAACTTTATCCAATAAACTTCCCCTTCTCACTCCATAAACTAGCACGAACGATATGGCCCATTGCCGGACTACTTACTTTTTCAGTGTTCTCATAAAAATATCCCTGAAAGAGTGTGTTTAGCATTTTGGAAATGGTTTCACATCACAACGCACATTTTCTCGCTGTGAAACATTTCAGTTGACCGTGAGGGTCAAACAGAAGCAAGACGAGAAACAATCTGGTCTGAGACGTTACGCCTGCGTTACTATAGCAACGCATAGATCATAGAGCATGTAAATGAATAGAGTGCTATGAAAGAACCACACAGGCACTGTGCCAGTCTGAACTGGGGCAACTACTACCTAAGAACAAAGAAAAACCTTTATTATTTGGATTTTTATTCGTTTTTAATGAGGTGGTGGGGAGGGGGTTTCTTGGTGTGCAAAACAAACTGCAAATAATTAGCCACTGGTGTATGTTTTGTAATATTACAGTGTGTCTGTTTTATTTGGTGTTGTTGTGTGCCCTAGGTGGGCACTACCTCATTGAGAGGATTTGCAGAGCCACACACAGGGGAGGTCTGCCTCCTCCTGTCAATTCTAACTGGAGGTTCTTTTGCTGCAGCAGCAGGAGGGACACACACTTTTTAACAATTAATTGCAGTAGTTTTCCATCTCACGGATGGAGGAGAAAGCTTAAAAAAAATGCAAATTGCCACATTTGCTGTTCGACACCTCAAGGGAAGACGCTCAGAATCCATTTCTGCATTGTATCACTCCGTAGGCATTACTAGTTTTTACTTTGTACATTCCCCTCAGGTAGTTAAAACTTCCAGACACCCGTAAACTGCAATTAATGAGGAATCGCTTGGTCGACGATCAGTGTACCTCGTCTATAATTCAAGAGATGTCTTTATTAACAGACTTTACATGGGAGGAATGTACTAGAAGCTGTATTGATATTTAATTAAGTTCCAGAGCTGTGCTGTTGCTTTTTCTTTTTTTTTTTTTTTTTTGGTTGATTCTTTACATCTGTTGCTGTAATTCACGACTGCCTTTGGATTGCGGGGAGGAGTCGTAAATGTCCTTCCATTCTCTCGATCCAGTCTGGACAGAGCTCCTAAAGACACTTCACAGTGGCGTTGTAAATCTGGAGCTTCACTGCAGAGACCAAACTCACTAAGCCTGTCAAGCTGCAGCTTTCACAAACTCTGGGTGTTGACCACAGTACAGTGTGTGTGTGTGCGTGCGTGCGTGCGTGCGTGCGTGCGTGCGTGCGTGCGTGCGTGCGTGCGTGCGTGCGTGCGAGCGTGCGTGCGTGCGTGTGTCTGTGCATAGGGGTTTGTTTTAAGGTTATCTTTTGTGACCTATTCCCTTTTGGTGGTGATTTCATAAGGCATCCTTTTATTGGAGGTGTACCCTTTCATCTTCTGAGAGTAAAACGATGTCTGGCCTTATTGTTTAGACTGTTATTTTAAAGGTGAAGAAAAACAGACTTGACTCGGCCTAAGGTGGACAACAAACTGGTCTTGCTGCTGAGTTGTATGCACGCGTAAGAGGCAGCAACAAGAGAGACCAGCTGAACTGGTGCTTCTGTTACGCTGTGACTCTAGCTAGGCAGAGAGAATATCTGACATAGTGCTGGTGTTCAGGGTATGGTGTTTGTTTTACAGTGGGTGTGTTAACGCTATGAGTCTAGCTAGGCAGAGCAGGTTAGTCATCAAACACTGGGCCCCATGTGAACTGCCAATGAGGAGGCTGTGTCTGACACCCCCCCCCCTCTCTCTCTATTTCGATCTCTCCCTCTCTCCATATCTCTCTCCCTCCGTCCCTCCATCCCTCTTCATCTCTATCTCCATCTCTCTCTCTCTTTCTTTCTCTCTCCTCTTCTCTCCCTCTCTGATTCTCTTCCTCTCTACCTGTATCTCTCTCTTTCTTTCTCTCTCCTTTTCTCTCACTCTGTTTCTCTTCCTCTCTACCTGTATCTCTCTCTTTCTTCCTTTCTTATTTCTTTCTTTCTTTCTTTCTTTTTTTCCCGTTTATCCCATAGTGCAGATTTAGAACAAAAGTCATGAGGAGTGGGAAACGTTGACGTGGTACGGTCTATATTTTAGTTTATTAAAGACTTTTAAAATACCTCAAAGTTGTTGTTTGTATGTAAATATATAGGATGCCCAGTGAGAAGAGAAGAGTAGACTCCTGAGTTTATAAGTGAGTGGGCGCGGGGTGCTCCGGCAGTGATGGAGACATACTTACGCCCTGTCATTATCAAAATATTGATTTGGACATTAGATTGCTTTGGGGACTTTGGCTACTGTGTGCTCCCTTTTCAAACCCATGCATCTATTTTCATTTAGTTTGACTCGCTCCGGGAAAACTTTACTGAAAACACACACACGTACACACACGCACACACACACACACACACACACACACACACACACACACACACACACACACACGTACACACGCACACACATACACACACACACGTACACGTATACACACATACAAACGAACACACACACACACACACACACACACACACGCAACAGAAAAATCTCCTGAGTGATGTTGGCTGTTGGGTCACGCCCTACCTGTTTGACGGACAGCCTCTCTGTGTTTACGACCCCAGGTGGGCGGGCCTCTCCTCTTCCTGCTGCTAGATGTGCTTTGGAGTCTTCCTGCCACTGAAGTTTGAGAGGCTATGATTAAGTTTAATGACCCACTGCTTCGCCTGATACACACACACACAGAGATGAGGGGGGGGGGGGGGGGAGGGAGACATTTTCTGTTCATTGTGTTGTTGTTTTGGATACAGGTAGCTGGTTATTTTAAGTGTGTGTCTGTTTCTATTCCATGTATAGTTACAGGGTCTCTTGGTCAGACCTTACCTTAACCCAGTCCCAGAGCACCAAACTGGGAACACTCCTTACCCCAGAGCAGCAGACTGGGAACGCGCCTAATCCCAGAGCAGCAGACTGGGAACGTGCCTTATCCCAGAGCAGCAGACTGGGAACACTCCTTGCCCAAGTCCCAGAGCACCAGACTGGTAACGCCCAGTCGTAGAGCACCAGACTGGGAACGCCCAGTCCCAGAGCAGCAGACTGGGAACGCCCAGTCCCAGAGCAGCAGACTGGGAACGCCCCTCTTAGCCCTGTCACAGGGAGCCGGGAGGACAAGGGAAAACGCTTCTCCTTCTACTCCCTCCCTCATTCTCTCCTTCTCTCCTTTCCAGGTCAGATCCCCTCCCCTCGTTCCCTTCCTGCCTGCCTCCCTCCCTCCATCGCTCCTTCTCTCCCTCCCTCTCTCCATCGCTCCTTCTCTCCCTCCCTCTCTCCATCGCTCCTTCTCTCCCTCCCTCCCTCCATCGCTCCTTCTCTCCCTCCCTCTCTCCCAACTCCCTTCCCGTTCTTCAAATCTCTCCCTCCCTCCATCTCTTCCCTCCCTTCCCCTCTTTTTTTCTTCTCTTCCTCCTCCTCTCTCTTTCCTCCCTCCCTCCTTTTCTCCTCCCCTCTCTCCTGACTCACATCCCCTCATCCCATTCCCTCCCGCCATCTCTTCCCTCACTTCTAGTCCTCAGATAACATCAAATTCCTTCTTCTCCTTCTCTTCTCCGTTCCTCTCTCTTTCTTTTGGCTCCCATCTATGTTCCCTCTCTTCCCTCAACCCTTTCAGTTGCACATATTTTGGATCCTCCTTTTTCTCCTCCTCCATTTCTCTCGCTCTCTCTTTCTTTCTTTCTTTCTTTCTCTCTCTCTCTCCTGTCATGGTGGGTGGGTGGGTACCAGTACTGTCAGTACCAGCCAGTACTGAGCACATCTCTGGCTGTCAGTAGCAGCCCCTCCAGGTTGGCAGGGACATGATCATAATGGGTGTCCTGACGGGGGAAAGCTCTGCCTAAACCCTAAGAGGATTACAGCACCGAAGAAGAAGAAGAAGAAGTGTGTTTTTGTGTGTGCCCCCTAGCTATAGAACTACAAACCCCACCCAGACTCCTGTTGCTTAACGACATCATACAGGAAGTGAGTAGATTTTAAACAGCAATACTTCAACATTCAAGTAGGCTGCCAGCGACATAAGAAAGGCTTTTGAAATATGAATGAGCGACAAATGGAGGGTATTTGGGGTTCTGAAACGTCGTCGATGTCCGTCCCCCGTCCCCCCCATCCACAAGCTAAGCTGATTAGCATTGAACAGTGATAACACCCCCCCCCCCCCCTCCTCTCGTCTTTGATGGAGGAGTCAGCGCTGTGGAGTGTCAGTCTTTTCTGGAATATTTATTTAACTTTTCTGACAGCCACGGATCAATATCATAGTGGGCTGGGTGTTGTCGTTTGAAGTTTTCTGCTGCGGTCTTTGTTTGAATCCTGGAGCTTCTTCGCTTGATCTGCTGGGTTTTACAGTTGGTGTCTTTTTTCAGAAGGAATTTTAGAAGCAGTTGTAAAATGTAAAATTATACGCCATATTTGACATTTGTGCTAACGTCAGGCCGTAACCTTGTGCTAACGAGCTCACTGGAGTGTGGTGCCGTCACAACACGTTATTCTCAGCGACAACACGAAATTACTGTAAATATGGACTCTGATGTGGCTTCATTGTGCACCATAGCACTACACTCTCATAGCACTGTGTGAGTGTGTGTGTGTGTGTGTGTGTGTGTGTGAGAGTGTGTGTGCAAGTGTTTCTACTTTAGTGTTTCTATGCGTACTATGAATTTGTGTGTGTATCGAATGTGTATGTGTATGTATCTAATCTGTGTGTGTGTGTGCGTGTATCTAATCTGTGTGTGTGTTTTTTTCTAATCTATCTGTGTGTGTGTGTGTGTGTGTGTGTGTGTATCTAATCTCTGTGTGTGTGTGTACCTAATCTGTGTGTGTCTGTGTGTGTGTGTGTGTGTATCTAATCTGTGTGTGTGTTTTTTTCTAATCTATCTGTGTGTGTGTGTGTGTGTGTGTGTGTGTATCTAATCTCTGTGTGTGTGTGTACCTAATCTCTGTGTGTGTGTGTGTGTATGTATCTAATCTGTGTGTGTGTGTGCGTGTATCTAATCTGTGTGTGTGTTTTTTTCTAATCTATCTGTGTGTGTGTGTGTGTGTGTGTGTGTGTATCTAATCTCTGTGTGTGTGTGTACCTAATCTCTGTGTGTGTGTGCGTGCATCTAATCTGTGTGTGTGTTTTTTTCTAATCTATCTGTGTGTGTGTGTGTGTGTGTGTGTGTGTGTGTGTATCTAATCTCTGTGTGTGTGTGTACCTAATCTCTGTGTGTGTGTGTGTGTGTGTGTGTATCTAATCTGTGTGTGTGTGTGTGTGTGTGTGTGTGTGTGTGTGTATCTAATCTCTGTGTGTGTGTGTGTGTGTGTGTGTGTGTGTGTATCTAATCTCTGTGTGTGTGTATCTAATTTGTGTGTGTGTGTGTGTGTGTGTGTATCTAATCTCTCTGTGTGTGCGTGTGTGTGTGTGTGTGTGTGTGTGTTTCTGTCCCTAAAGGCCAGCGGTCCAGCTCAGCTAGCTGGTTGATTTATGGTCTTATGTGTATGTATACTATACGGGTATGTTTGTGAATGGAGGTGTAAGGTATGCACACACACACACACACACACACACACACACACACTTTATATTCAAATGCTCACGTGGGCTTGTGTACGTGTCCCAGCCGGTGTCTTTTTTATGAATCAAGCCACCTAGCTAGCGGCAGAGCGGCAGGGAGGATATCCCCTGACCTTGGATCAGCCTTTTACATTAGAGCAGCCAGCCTCTTCCCCTCAGTGCTCAGACTGCATTGTGATGCAGCTGTAACCATGATGCATACCAGCCACCAACACATTACAAAGACATGTTTCCCCTAGTTTGGTAGCAAATGTAGATGTCCTCACCAATTAATCTCTCTCCCTCCCTCTCTCCCTACCTCCCTCTCCCTCCCTCCCTACCGCTCTCACCCTCTCCCTACCTATCTCCCTCTCCCTACCTATCTCCCTCTCCCTCCCATCCCTCCCTCCCTCCCTCTCTCCCCTGAAGCTATAACAACTGCCGTCATCATGACAAATACATTCGTGTCTTTAAGCCTGTAAGGACATATTACTGGAGGCATTTGTGCTTCCCTATTTCCTATTCCTATGAATTACTCAAGATGAGGGGGTTGTATGAGGGAGGTCGACAGCGATTTTGAAATAAAATGTATTATAATTATTATTATTATTATTATTATTAAGTGTATGCTCCCACGGGGCACAGTATCCCTGGTTACGTCTCAGCTCTAAACACGTATCTCTTAATTGCTCTGATCGATTGGGATTTGATAACACGGGATAAGAGAGTAGTTCACCTCTAGAAGTCTTAAAGGAGGAATTCTAAGTTCTTGAAGCTCTGACCTTACCTATCAGGACCCTCCACAGTGATGGAATAGAAGAGATATCAGCGAGCTGCAGAGCATGTCTTTACAGCAACAATCATGACTATTATGTTTCTAACTAATATACACAGGATGAGATGTTATAATATCCATTGTGCCATACCCTTGGACCAATTGAAGACAGAGCAAATCTACGATTTATGATTACAGATGTTTCCTGTCCAGATGTGTTTTTTTTTGCATCGTGTCCCGTCCCAGTAAAGCCCGTTAGTCTTGACCGGGTTTGTGTGGCTTCATACGAGCGGGATATGACATTCATCCTCGGGCCGCTAATGGACAGCGCCAGCCTCTGCAGCGCTGGCGGGAGATATGAGACGCGGGAACGTGTTTGACCAGATGGTGCCGTCGCTATTTTCCCAGCTCTCCCACCACCTGCATCTCATCAATCACCTTAATGGATCTCTGGGCATTTCCAATCACAGCCGCGGAAAATGTCAGGGCTTTTTAACGCGCCCGGTTTAACGGAAATCTCACCGTCTCGGCGGGTCGACTGTGGTGGTCCCGTTTGTGTGACGCCCGGTAAACTACAGCAGGATGTTTTCTTTATTTTTTTACTTCCTCCTCCCCTTTAAGGATTCAAACAGTCTAATTGAGTTTGAGAGCGGTTTAATAACGCTAAAAGCAGGCAAAGCCAATCTACCGTACTCATTATGGAGGTCTAATCCTTTATAGTTAATTAACTCTCTCTCTCTCTCTGTGTCAAACAAGAGGGAATTTATGATTCTCTGAGAGAGAGAGAGAGAAAAGAGCAGAGGTGGAGCGACATGCGGAGAAACCACCCAGCCAGTCATATGTCATGTTTGAGAGAGAGAGAGAGAGAGAGAGAGAGAGAGAGAGAGAGAGAGAGAGAGAGAGACAGACAGAGAGACAGAGAGAGCGAGCGAGAGAGAGAGAGAGAGAGAAAGAGAGAGAGAAAGAGAGAGCGAGAGAGAGAGAAAGAGAATAATAATAATAATAATAATACATTGAATTTATAAGGCGCCTTTCAAGGCACTCAAGGTCGCCGTACAGTAATATAAAAAACAGTTCTCATAAAAATAATAAAAAATAAATAAATAAATAGAGAGAGAGAGAGAGAGAGAAAGAAAGAGAGCGAGGGAGAGAGAAAGAGAGAGCGAGCGAGAGAGAGAAAGAGAGCGAGGAAGAGAGAAAGAGAGAGAGAGAAAGAGAGAGAGAGAGATGGGTGTGGAAGCGCAGACAGAGGTTGCCATCTCTTGACTCGTGGTTCTAAAGATGAAAAAAATTCTGTTCTGGTTGTATGTGTGTGTGCGTGTGTGTGTGTGTGTGTGTGTGTGTGTGAGTGTGTGTGTGTATCTGCGTGCGTCATATGTCATGTTCGAGAGAGAGAGAGAGAAAAGGGTTCAAACGGAAACACAGAATGTGGATTGGCCTTAAAGCGTGACTCATTCCTACTGAAACATTCAGGAGATGGATGAGCTCTGACTTTATTTGTAAAACACATTCCCTCACTCTTGCTTCTCGGCTAAAAATATATCTCCAGTTCCTGTACCAATGAATGTGGTGTGTGTGTGTGTGTGTGTGTGTGTGTGTGTGTGACTGTGTGGGTGAATATGTGGAGCATTTGTCTTTTGTGTTTTTGTCTCTTCAAAATGTCTGGGTGACTGGTGAGCAATCTGCCACAGATTAATCCCATGCGTAGGAGCACGTTCCCGGCATTCACTTTGCTATTTGTCGTGGGTTGATTAACACGGTAAAACCAATACGTGTTTAATCAGCTGCTCCTTTAATGCCTAATACAATGCTTTACAAAAAAATTAATGTGATTGTTTACGAACTAACTGGAGACGATGAGTTTAATTTTATATATTGGCTTTGATATTCGATATTCAATATTTTAAAGTACTATAGAAAACAGGCTTATATTGTCATTGACGGCATTGTTCGGCAACAGTTGCATTTTTGATTTAGTTATATTAGTGATGACATTACAATAAAAGTTTACAGTTATAATCAATATTTGGTCTAAAATACTGTGAATGCTTTTATTAAAGAATTAATACATAATTTTCGAATAAATTAATTTATATTGTAAATTTTCTAACACCATATTTTCCCTCCTTCTCCCTCTTTTTTCTCTCCACACCATATCCCCCTCTCTCTCCACACCATATTTCCCCTCCTCTCTCCCTTCCCTCCTCCTCTCACTCCACATCGCGTTCCCCTCCTCTCTCTCCTTCCCTCCTGTCTCCTCTCACTCCACATCGCGTTCCCCTCCTCTCTCTCCTTCCCTCCTGTCTTCTCTCACCCCTCCACATTGCGCACCTCCTCTCTGCTCCTTCCCTCCTCCTCTCACTCCACATCGCGTTCCCCTCCTCTCTCTCCTTCCCTCCTGTCTCCTCTCACCCCTCCACATTGCGCACCTCCTCTCTGCTCCTCTCCTTCTCCTCTCACTCCACATCGCGTTCCCCTCCTCTCTCTCCTTCCCTCCTGTCTCCTCTCACCCCTCCACATCGCGTTCCCCTCCTCTCTGCTCCTCTCCTTCTCCTCTCACTCCACATCGCGTTCCCCTCCTCTCTCTCCTTCCCTCCTGTCTCCTCTCACCCCTCCACATCGCGTTCCCCTCCTCTCTCTCCTTCCCTCCTGTCTCCTCTCACCCCTCCACATTGCGCACCTCCTCTCTGCTCCTCTCCTTCCCTCCTGTCTCCTCTCACCCCTCCACATTGCGCACCTCCTCTCTGCTCCTCTCCTTCCCTCCTGTCTTCTCTCACCCCTCCACATTGCGCACCTCCTCTCTGCTCCTCTCCTTCTCTCCACCCCACCAGGCCACGGCACCAAAGGAGTCTTTGAGCTGCTGGCGGGATGGAGGAGGACCAGGGAGAGCCTCCCGTTCAAGGAGCGAGTGGCGGACGCCTTTGCCGACGTCATGGTGTGCTACACCACCACCAGCTCCCTCTACTTCATCACCTTCGGCATGGGCGCCAGCCCCTTCACCAACATCGAGTCCGTCAAGATCTTCTGCCAGAGCATGTGCGTCTGCGTCCTGGTTAACTACTTCTACGTCTTCTCCTTCTATGGCTCGTGCCTGGTGTTCGCCGGGCAGCTGGAGCAGAACCGCTACCACAGCGTGTTCTGCTGCAAGATCCCCTCCGTGGAGTACCTGCAGCGCCAGCCCACCTGGTTCAAGACCATGATGAGCGACGGGCACGACCTGTCGGCGCACCACGACAGCGTGCCCTACCAGAACCACTTCATCCAGCACTTCCTGCGCGAGCACTACGCGGAGTGGATCACCAACACCTACGTCAAGCCCTTCGTGGTCATCCTCTATCTCATCTACGCCTCCTTTTCCTTCATGGGCTGCCTGCAGATCAGCGACGGCTCCAGCGTGGTCAACCTGCTGGCCAGCGACTCGCCCAGCGTCTCCTTCGCCGTCACGCAGCAGAAGTACTTCAGCAACTACAGCCCCGTCATCGGCTTCTACATCTACGAGCCCATCGAGTACTGGAACGCCACGGTGCAGGAGCACCTCAAGACGCTGAGCCAGGGCTTCAACAAGATCTCCTGGATGGACAACTACTTCCACTACCTGCGCGCGGTCAACGCCAGCGCCTCCACCAAGGCCGACTTTGTGGGCCTCCTGCGGGGCTCCTTCCTGCGCAGCCCCGAGTACCGGCACTTCACGGAGGACATCATCTTCTCCAAGAACCTTGAGACGGACGAGTACGACATCATCGCCTCGCGCCTCTACCTGGTTGCCCGGACGACGGAGAAGCGTCGCGAGGAGGTGGTGGAGCTGCTGGAGAAGCTGCGCCCGCTGATGCTCGTCAACAGCATCCGCTTCATCGCCTTCAACCCCACCTTCGTCTACATGGACCGCTACGGCTCGTCGGTGGTGTCCCCCCTGCTCACGTCGGCGCTCAGCGCCCTCACCGTCCTGGTGCTCACCGTCTTCCTGGTGGTCAACCCGCTGGGGAACTTCTGGCTCATGGTGACGGTGACGTCAGTAGAGCTGGGCGTGCTGGGCCTCATGACCCTGTGGAACGTGGGCATGGACAGCACCTCCATCCTGTGCCTTATCTTCACCCTCAACTTCGCCATGGACCACTGCGCGCCGCACCTCTACACCTTTGTGCTGGCCAGCGAGCACACGCGCACGCAGTGCATCAAGATCTCGCTGGAGGAGCACGGGGCGGCCATTTTGCAGAACGCGTCGTGCTTCGTGATCGGGATGGTGCCGTTGGTGTTTGTGCCTTCCAACCTGACCTACACGCTGTTCAAGTGCTCCCTGCTGACGGCCGGCTGCACGGTGCTCCACTGCTTCGTCATCCTGCCGGTCTTCCTCACCTTCTTCCCGCCCTCCAAGAAGAGACACAAGAAGAAGAAGAGGGCCAAGCGGAAGGAGAGAGAGAGGGAGCGGGAGAGAGAGAGGGAGCGGGAGAGGGAGCGGGAGGAGATAGAGTGCATTGAAGTCAGGGAGAACCCTGATCATGTGACTAATGTCTAAGATGGGGGGGGCAGAGGATGAGGTCATCGCACGAGGGGTCAGCAGTCAGGTGGTGGACATGGACAGAGCGGGGCATCCGTCAGCCAATAGTAGGGCGGCGTGTTGCAGACATATCCAATAGCAGGGGTGCCTCCCATGACCTAGATGTGTGTCAGAAACGACCCTTGACCTTATAATAATAGGGGAAGGCGGGGACTCGAGGCCCTAGCCAATAGGCAGCCAGCTGTGCAAAGCAAACAGTCTCAATTGGTCAGGCCTTCAGTCTTGGACAGTGTATATCATTTGCAGAGCGTGCAACTTGCTCTCGGCCCTTACCATCCATTGAAACGGTCGTTCTACTAAGCAGCCATTACACAGCTATATATTTACTTCATAAGTAAGTCAACCCAACCATGTTTCATTGATTGCCAGAATACAAAATATATATATACATAAGCTGTATGTTAAGGCATCGACGCCCTGTGTACGACCTCTTCAGAGGAATTTATTGAGAAACATACAATAGACCTCTTGAAGCCCTCACAACCCCGGAACGGCTGGGAAAGCACTTTACCGAGTTCATTAAAACAAAAATTCTAAATAAAAATGAAGAAAAAGAAAACTTTTCCTTTTAGAAATGAATGAAAAGAGGACTTGGCACCCACAGCACATTGCATGCTTATTGTTTTGCATCGAAGCAGAACTTCACAGCTGAACTGGGCAGATGGCATACACTGTGTCCATTATGCAGAATTACCCTGCAAATTGCATCTTAAGGAAAGAATTGTCAAAGTTGAAAATGAAGATATCTGTTGTAAATCAGATTTCATGGATCGTAGTCTGGGGTCAAGAAGGAGTGACACTACAATAGGCCACAGTACATATTCTAACTGACAGATTTCCAGATCTAACTGACATATCCAGATATAACTGACAGATATCCAGATATATCATAATATACAGTCAATGCATGAATTAGAAATGATTAACAGATTATATTCTAATGAGACAGTGTGAAAGAGGATATGATTACAAACTGTTTCCATAATGGCTGTGCATCAGAAAAACCAAAACTATAGTGTGTGAAGGTTTCATATGTGAACCTGTTCAGGCATCGATAAAAGAAGGAATGTCGTCATGGCGACATGGTGGATTTGTTTAAACAAAAACGCTTGGAAGTTGCAAAAACATTTATGCGTGAGGGTAGGTAGTAGCTACACGTCTTTCACATAAGGACAGGTTCCACTGGGTGGTGCATTTACTAGAACTAGAAAAAGTATTGTCTAGTTTTCTCAATGAGCAGCAATTCCAAATCATTAGAAAACTATATTCTGTTATGAATTTATGAGTTTTTAGTTGTTGTTCTTCCAGTCAATTTTTGATATCCCTACGAGTGTGAATGTTGGGTCCAGTTTTAAAGTTATGTCGGTCACCAGTTATTCTAGCCAACCGAATGATCTCTACTGTTATTTCCTACAGCTCCATGTGCTTTGCTTCACACTCACTCTCAACACGTCAGTAAATAGCACTGATTCCTCTCCACCAGCACTTTCCTTCCCCTTTTTGATCCGGTAAAGAAGGACCCCAAAATGGCCGCCCTGTCCTCGTGAGGAAGTGTGGGGGGGGGGGGGGCACGACATTGTCTAGCCAAGTGACGACACCTGATGGCAATCTTTGCTGTTTCCGAACACAAACACACTGAAGGACAGAAGCCCCAGCAGAGAGGGCATTGCCTGGTTTGTCTGACACCGTTTTTACGAAAGGGTTCATAAAATAACTGAACGAAAGAAAGGTAGACCCCTTTAAAAGGGAGAGGATTATTTTCAGAAAACATTTTCTTCAAAGGTCTTTGAATCAAACGCATCTTGACTATAGACTCAGACCTGCTGTTCAGTTTAGCCTAGAACAGTTCTGAGTGTTGTGTTTGCAGTGAAAAGCAGAGAAACGCAAGGCTTTTTATATTAACCAGACATGGCAAACCTCTGTTTAGAGAGGTGAGTGGCTAGCTAGCAAACTAACTCTTCAAACTGGCCAATGTGTAGCGTGGACAGAGGCTAGCTAGATAAACTAACTCTTCAAACTGGCTAATGTGTAGGTAGGAGTAGGGCTAGATAGCAAAACTAGCTCTTCAAACTGGCTAATGTGTAGGTAGGAGTAGGGGCTAGCTTGCAAACTAACTCTTCAAACTGGCTAATGTGTAGCGTGGACGGGCTAGCTAGATAAACTAAATATTCAAACTGGCCAATGTGTAGGGAGGAGAGGGGCTAGCTAGTAAAACTAGCTCTTTACACTGGCTAATGTGTAGGTAGGAGTAGGGGCTAGCTAGCAAACTAACTCTTTAAACTGGCTAATGTGTAAGTAGGAGTAGGGGCTAGCTAGCAAACTAACTCTTCAAACTGGCTAATGTGTAGGTAGGAGTAGGGCTAGATAGCAAAACAACTCCTAACACTGGCTAATGCCGATGTAGTCACTGTGTAAGGAGAGGGGCTAGCTAGCAAAACTCACTCTGGATAATGTCGGTGTAGTCACTTTAAGGAGAGGGGCTAGCTAGCAAAACTAACACTGGCTAATGTCGATGTAGCCTAATGAATCCCAAAGCCATGTGTGGATAGCAAGAAGGCATGACATTTTTCTTTTTATAGCAAAATTAAAGAAATGCAACACTGAAATAATTTACTTCCCAAAAATGACTGCGTACGCATGGCACTGTATTGTATGTATTTATCGGCATGTATTTAATTTCTCTGTATATTAGGTCTACATGTGTTCATGCTTTGCAACCCTGTAGTATCCTATGTTAATTGTGTTCATCAACACCACATGCAACAAAAAGAGCAAACATGGTATTTATGTTAGAAACAAAAACAACAGCCAGAGAATAATATTCTGACATGTAAAATAACTGTACATTATTTTTTTCTATATTTTTTAAAGAAAATCAAAGAGAAAAATCTATTATAAAGATTTTTATGCATACATTTTGTTATATAAAAAAAGCCATAAATAAAGAAAAAAAAGGTGGAACTCAGTAATAAATTGTTGAATGTCACCGCTTTCTGGTTTAATCCCTTACTCACTTCCTGTCCGTCTTTGATGACCTATGACCTCACTATTTCAATAAGAGTCTTTGGCCATAGTTCTGTGTTTTGTTTTGTGTGTCTATAAATAACAGTGGTGTGTTTGGTCATTCTAGTTACAGGGAAGCATTTAACAGTATCTACTTCAAAGCAGTTATACCTGCCTTGTTTGTTTTTTGCTTGCAAACCAACAACCCGTAAAAAATAAATATAGACTTTTTTTGGTAACTAAATCAATCCTTTTCAACTTTACTATAAAGCTAGCAAACATTAACCTATACTACTGAGGTGATGATTCACTCATGATTCACCATCACGCATATAACATATACCCACAGTTAATCTTGCCTTGCCGTTTGCAAGAGTCCCTTAATGCTGCAGCATCACAATCCAAAATACGCTGCTTTTTCTAGAACTGTTTATCTCTCTCTAATTGAGTCTTAACAGTGTTTTTTTATATTGTATCATTTTGCAGATCTGATGTATGGCTATTGTTGGCTCCCTATCGAACCTTTGCTTGTTGAATCACTCAGTCAACATACGGAATTCAATGCACTGTATATCTGTCCTTCTCTTGAAAAACCCAAGTCATTCTAAGGGCAATCGTAACCATGGTTTATGAAACAATGTTATTCCTTTGTATTGATCACATCGTACTGTTCCTACATAGTCTACGTTTCTACGTTCCCTTCTCAAATGGAATAATATACGGTACTGTGCAAAGGTTTTAGGCAGGTGTGAAGTCTTTAAAGTTAGAAAGAAAAAAAACATAAAAGGATAAATGTTAATTGTTTATTTTTTTATCAATTCATAAAATACAAAGTGAGGGGAAAGTAAATCTGTATCAAATCAACATTGGGTGTGACCACCCTTCGCCTTCAAAACAGCATCCCCTGCCTAAAACCTTTGCACAGTACCGTATATTATTCCATTTGAGAAGGGAACGTAGAAACGTAGACTATGTAGGAACAGTACGATGTGATCAATACAAAGGAATAACATTGTTTCATAAACCATGGTTACGATTGCCCTTAGAATGACTTGGGTTTTTCAAGAGAAGGACAGATATACAGTGCATTGAATTCCGTATGTTGACTGAGTGATTCCACAAGCAAAGGTTCGATAGGGAGCCAACAATAGCCATACAATAGCCATATATATATATATATATATATATATATATATATATATATATATATATATTCAGCACATAACGGAATTTTGAGTATGGGAGTGAGGTCTAAATCAATTTATTGATCGCATTTCAGAGGCTGGTTCAGCAACGTGACGTGCTTAAGTATTTCTTTTATGTGGAAGCTCAACCCTTATATCGCAACTATAAATATATTTTTAAATATGAATAATTCTCTTTGTAAAGTTTCTGGATTGTCTGTGGTATGACGTCATGTCTCTTTGACTGCTTTGATGTCTGACAACATCCATTGATCATCCACTAACATTGTTCTTTGTATCGTAGTCTTCGTCAGGCACTGAGCGAGGAGGCTTGAACTCTGCACAATAGGGTCAAATTAAGCAACTCAACATTCTGTGGTTGAGTAATCTACTGTATGCACGGCTTAACAGTTTCAACGAAAAGGCTCGGAGGACAAATTATAGCTTCATTGTTTTTCATCCATCCTGCGTGTCAACTGAATGAGGCCCCAATGTGCAGACGCACAGCTCATTCATCTTCCCTGTTGTTTCTGTGCAGTCCTCGATCTTAGCGTTTTACAAAAAAGCTCTCTTAACACAGCACGGCAAGGCTCACAAACTATGGCTATCCTCCACACAGGCAAGCGTATCGACAGGGAGCATGTCTTCAACATCAGTCTCTAAACCATTTGGGTTTTAGTGCTTGTTTTTATTCCGCTAGCTGCGCAGTAAGTGCCATGTGGATTGAGTCATTGTAGGTCATCTAAATGGTGCGTTTCTGAGGAATATGTGCAGAGGAAACACTGCAGATTAGATTGCCCGTCTGACTTTGTGGTCAGATAGTAATGGAGGGGTAGGTATCACTGGGAAATGGATGATGGTGCTAAAGTACCTTTCTAATCCAGATGAAATACATTTACTTATCAGATGTAATTTAATTCTTATTTATTGTTTCTATTAGGGATTACATCTGGTGCCTGTGTCAGTCAGGCAAAATGGGTCAGTCTAAAGTCACACAGGAAATTGTCAAAACTCTCTCTCTCTCTCTCTCTCTCTCTCTCTCTCTCTCTCTCTCTCTCTCTCTCTCTCTCTCTCTCTCTCTCTCTCTCTCTCTCTCTCTCTCTCTCTCTCTCTCTCTCTCTCTCTCTCTCTCTCTCTCTCTCTCTCTCTCTCTCTCTCTCTCTCTCTCTCTCTCTCTCTCTCTCTCTCTCTCTCTCTCTCTCTCTCTCTCTCCCCCCCCCCCCCCCCCCCCCAGGACTGTGACTTTTCAGGATTTGCTCGACTAATTGTCCTAGCAATGTGTTAGTTGCTGGGCGATTAAGTATACAGGGATTGGCTTGTATTTTAGTGACTCAACTGAGGTGCACTTTATCTAGGATTAGTTTGACCTTTCACAGAGTCGCTTCAATCGTTCAAAAGGTCATGATGGTCGGTGTTGCCCGATCAACTCAGTGAGATGCTTGACAGGAAGGGGTTTTGTATAGTTATAATAATAATAATAATAATAACAACACACTTTTTTATACTGTACCTTTCAAAAACAAGGTAACACTGTGTTTGTAGTTTAGGTAACAGGATGTCAGATTAAGAAAGGCACATCATTCCATCCCATTTAATCTCAAGGTTTTTTGTGTACATGTAACAGGTCCACAGTGGATTCAAAGTTGTTTTTAGTTGGTTTTTTGTCCAGGACGGTTGGGTCTAGAAGGAACACGGGCTTGAGTGTAAGCACCAACTCACATACCAACTGTCATAGTCGGCTTCTTCCTGAAGTTTCATTACAAGGCTGATCCGGTCGGCCAGACTTCCACAAATCTCCTTCCTTCTTGACTCCACCAAGGTGGCTGAGGCTTTTTAACGTATTTGAATTGGAAGATCCAGATGAAGAGGGGGTGGGAAAGACAGTGGAAGTAGTGGGAGGGAGGAAACCGGATTGCGGAGCGTGAGGTAAACCCTGATTTAAAAAAGGGACCGGATTAGGGAAGTGGCAGTTTGGCACGTTGTGTTCCGGAGAGGCATTGGGATGGAACTGTCCCACTCTTCATGGCGGAGGAGTGCACGCGGTATTTCTGGATCGGAATGTAGGTTTATTAATTTCAAAGTTTTGGGGGAATATTATGGAAATGAGTCTTTTAACACTCTGTTTCATGGTGTTCATGCTTTGACTCCACTCCCTAGAGAGATCCTCATCTGACAAAATCAGGGCTTTAAAAACCATGCAGTTCCTGATTCTATTTTTTTTGCGCAGTAGATTATACTGGTCTGTTGAAAAAACTGATAGACTTCATCGTCCAATTTGCACCTCTCCCTGTATGAAGAGAATATCGAGGGATTTTAATTGAAGGAGTGTAAAGTCTCCATTTTATAATCCTGCCTGTTTTGCTGTTATCATTTTTTTCTTTCTCCACTTCCTGATTTGCGTCAAACAAAAGTGACTGTGGTGTGTGTGTGTGTGTGGGGGGGGGGGGGGGGGGGGGGGGGGGGGGGGGGGGGGGGGGGGGGGGGGGGGGGGGGGGGGGGGGGGGGGGGGGGGGGGGGGGGGGGGGGGGGGGGGGGGGGGGGGGTTGCGCTCCGTTGCCGTGATGCTGTTCCAAAACATCTCCAGCAGGTATTTCTGGCTCTACCTTGTCTTAATCCTGTCACGGTTCCCCTCATGGCTTATTCATTCCTCCCTCCCTTCCTTCTCTTCTCCATCCCTTCCATCCTTCCTCCCCCTCTTTTTTGCATCACCCCCCCCCCCCCCACCCCTCATTCTTATTCCCGTTGTTCCTTCTTTTCATTTATTTTTCCACCTGTCTATCTCTCCCTCATCCCTCTATCCTATTAGTACATGTCCTGTCATCCTATCCTTTCTTTTTCCAACTATCACTCTTTTCTCTGACTCTGTTTTCCTTTCTAGCCCAGATGTGCTACACCCAGTCACTGCGGATGTTTAATTCAATAACGGTTTTCGTGCCGGGAGAGGCAGAAAGAACTCCAATAAAGTTACGTAACTTATCTGCAGTGGACCCCCCCCCCCCCTCCCCCTCCCACCCACACACTCTCACACACTCACACATATCCCCCCCCCCACACACACCCCTCTCAGAACCGTGACACCCATCCTCACAAATATCACTGTCTTCATCACAGTATGAAAGGAGTCTGGAGAATGTTTTTCTTATTTTTTAGGAATGTGTGTGTGTGTGTGTGTGTGTGTGTGTGTGGTCTACAGGAAATGGGGTGTACTGCTCTCTTTCTCTTTTTATCTCTCTTTCTCTGCCACCTTTTCTTGTGTTCTCTGTGTCTGTATACTATAGACTGTGTTTGAGGTGTTGTATATGGACTTTTTGAAACGTTCTAAGGAGCCAGGGATTTAGATTTGGTAAGAGAATATCATATTATGAGTGGTCAGTTATTTTTTCCGGGCTCGTTGAAATATCACTGTGCTGATGGACTGAGGTTGATGTGATGTTTGAACAAAGAAAAGTAGTAAGTCACTGGAACATTAGCGATGTCACTCATGTCCCAGATAGATCTGTGCTGCTGTGAACTCTTTTTCCTACTCCTTTAGTCTGTAAAGCATTGGCTTTTAAGGACTGCATTTAAGAGGTGTTTTTCTATTCAATAACAAAACATGACTTTTACCTTAGTCTCTAATAACATTTAGGGGACCTCTGCCTCAGCTAAGTACAGAACAAAACAGACAGACCAATGCTGTCATAGCAACAAACAGTCTTCCATAATGTATGAAATGAAGGTAATAGGTAAACAACACAGCAACCTCATCTTGCCTCGCTTTTATACTCCCGACTAATATCTGGCATTTCTTCTGACTCAAGGCTACTATTATCCACATTATGTCCTTGCTGCGACACTCAAACAATCACCTTTTTAGGATTACCTACCATGTGTGGCAGTCTGTGTACTATATATAATAATATACAGGCTCCACCAATCACAGAGCTATATATATCTATATAAAGCTCTGTGATTGGTGGCGCTTGCATATAAAGCTCTGTGATTGGTGGAGCTTGTCTAGGAGCCAATGAGCTGGCTCTCTTCTAGAGTGGTCTGGATAGTGGTCTGAGCGTTAAACCCACGTGTAACTTCCTGTTGGATGTGTGAGGAGGTGTTGTGGCAGGATCAGTGAGACCACCCAAACAGGTAACCGCTGCCAGGCGGCACTCCCAAAGCCAACGCATCCCTACCTACAGGTCTTATGACAAGTATGGTTTTGAATGCTTTGAATATTTTCAATGTTGAACTAAATATTTTTTTCTACTGCTTGCATTGTCGGAGCTATACATAGAATGCATAATGTGACAACCTCCGTTTTTTATATACATAAAATATATAAATATGATTTTCATTAAAAATAAGCTTTTGTCAATGAACCGGACTTACTGGGGTTTGTTTATGTTTGTAATAATAAGACAAATAATAACTTTAATTTAAGAGCCACCTTTCTAAAAACCCATGGACACTTTACAAACACAAGGGAACATTGACATATACAAGTGGTTTGCCTTCTTTAAACGAGACTGGAGTTGCATAACGAACAGCCAGCACCATCGCCACTTTAATTTGATTCCAGAGTCCTTTACTGTGGGGATGATGGATGATATGAGCATGTCAAACCTACTGTTTTCCTTTTTGCTTCCTTCTCTCCTCCTGGTTCTCTCAGTTCTATTTATGTCTATAACATTACAATTCACACCACAGGCTTGACCTGGGCTGCCTTGCTGTTATTTAAGTTTTTGAAGAATAAGTTCAAATGCGATGTACATCAAAAAGTTCATGATTGAAGATGTACATCACAGTTCTTCCTAGATATGCACATACTGTTTATATACAGTGTATATACAGTATATATATATATATATATATATATATATATATATATATATATATATATATATATAGTACCTTACATACACGTGCGCATACACATTCTATAGACATACACTTAATGCACATATGTACACACACGCATACATGTATGTAGGCTACTATGTCTGTTTGTATGTTACATACATTACCATACATACAAACATAGTAGCCTACATACATGTGTACGTACATGGTTGGTAGATGGTACAAAAAGTGTACAGCATAAAGACGTTTCAGAGGCTATTTCCCTCACACACACACACACACACACACACACACACACACACACACACACACACACACACACACACACACACACACACACATATACACACACACACACACACAGTCACACACAGTCACCTGTGAGGTCCAGGGAGGCCCTACTTGTGAGGCCCTCTGGTCGACCAGAGAAAAGCAATCCTCTGTTCTCTGAATATGAGGTGTGATCACAGGCTTAGAATGGCACTCTTTCCCCTTATCTTTCAGAACAGGCCATAGGGGAGCAATGTGTGTGTGTGTGTGTGTGTGTGTGAGAGAGAGAGAGCAAGAGAGATTGTGTGTGTGTGTGTGTGTGTGTGTTTGTTGCATGAGTGTGTGAGAGAGAAAAATAAAGTGAATGTGTGTACGGTATGGTTGTGAGCAAGAGTGTGTGTGTGTGTGTGTGTGTGTGTGTGTGTCCGTTGATGTTTGTGAGTCGGTACACGAATATGCTGTATCGAGGGTGTTATCACAGGAGCGTGTGTGTGTGTGTGTGTGTGTGTGTGACTGTGTGTAGCACCCGCTTAGCTTTGGGAGATGAAAGGTGCAAGGTTTTTGATCTCCACATCCACTTAACTCCGTGGTATACACTGTCTACTCAGACCACCATTTAAACCCAGGCTAATTCATGTGGATCAAAAAACAAATCTGCATACAGACAGCAGACCTTTACCTCGTTCAAACCCCCCCGCTGGCTACCGCCAATATAACATCTCCAGTAGGGGGCTGTGAAAAGTGTCTTTTGTGGAACCACATTTTTTACGGGAAGGGACTTTTTAGATTCAATTCTCATGCAATGGAGCAAGCGCTTGTCGGATAGTGCATGATGAACTGAAGTGTCAATCAATCACTGTCTTGAGAGGATCTTTAGTTTACCGCCCAGGATCCCCAGGGTGAAACCCCGAGATGACTCATCATGTCAATCATCAGCCCGTGGCGGATGAAAAGAAGGGAATGGGCTTTTTGTGTAAATAATATTAGCAGCACGTTGGTCCGGCCCCACACACATTATTAAGTAGGCTCGGGAAAATGAGACTTCTTAAAGAGAGGTTGCCACTCTGACCAATGCTGGGTGGTGAAATGGATTACAATGGTAGGCACTTGTAAGATTAACTTTTTGTTTGTGTGTGAAATATACCAAATTCAACGTTTTTATTCATAGGATCGGGTCGCATAAAAACAGACGTTTTATAAGATGGGATAAAGCAGTCCAAACTTGTTATTGTGTATTCTGACCTGGGTTACACAAAACATCACTCACCCTGAACAGATATTACAGGCTCCATGAGGTGACAGTATGCTTGATAACAACATTACAGTGTTTCAATAGCAATGAAAAACTCAGAAAAGGAAGTGAACGGATGTGAAACGTCAACGTGGGAAGCTTAGAAAGCAGGAAAATAAAGCATGCTTTAGCGTGTCATATTCCAAGTGAGCTGATTGTATGACCATGTAGCTGTTACCTGTCATATAAGCTGGCGTATGAGATTCCAGAGAAATGCAGAGCGGTAACTATGACAATTCCAACGTCTGATTGGAAATGAAAAACGCTACATGGCATCTTGTCTACACTAATCATTTCTACCCCCACATCCCTTCTATCACACACACACACACATCTCCCACAACATTCAGAGACACACACACACACACACACACACAACAGCTCCCATTACATTCAGAGACACACACACACACACACACACACACACACACACATACACACACACACACACACACCAGCTCCCATCACATTCAGAGACACACACACACTCACACACACACACACACACACATCTCCCACAACATTCAGAGACACACACACACACACACACACAACATCTCCCACAGCATTCAGACACACACACACACACACACACATCTCCCATAACATTCAGAGAGACACACACACACACACACACACACTCAACATCTCCCAAAACATTCAGACACACACACACACACAACATCTCTCAAAACATTCAGACACACACACACACGCACACATGCACACTCATACAACAGCTCACAAAACATTCAGAGACACACTAACATCTCCCACAACATTCAGAGACACACACACACACACAGACAACCTCGTTGGCATAGTTTCATGTACTTTTTTGTCCCTCTCAACCTCCCACTTGGTATCTCTCTCTCTCTCTCTCTCTCTCTCTCTCTCTCTCTCTCTCTCTCTCTCTCTCTCTCTCTCTCTCTCTCTCTCCTTCAGCCTCTCGAAAATCTCTCCAGAAATTAAATATTCATGGGAGACCTGGATTTTATCTTCTGCTTATCATCCACCAAGCCCACCTGCATGCCTGCCTGCCTGCCTGCCCACCAGCCTACCCGCTGGCTGCTTCCCTGCCTGCCTGCCTGCCTGCCTGCCCACCAGCCTACCCGCTGGCTGCCTGCCTGCCTGCCTGCCCACCAGCCTACCCGCTGGCTGCCTACCTGCCTGCCCACCAGCCTACCCGCTGCCTGCCTGCCTGCCTGCCCACCAGCCTACCCGCTGCCTGCCTGCCCACCAGTCTACCCGCTGGCTGCCTGCCCACCAGCCTACCTGCCCACCAGCCTACCCGCTGGCTGCCTGCCTGCCTGCCTGCCTGCCCACCAGCCTACCCGCTGGCTGCCTGCCCACCAGCCTACCTGCCCACCAGCCTACCCGCTGGCTGCCTGCCTGCCTGCCTGCCTGCCTGCCCACCAGCCTACCCGCTGCCTGCCTGCCCACCAGCCTACGCGCTGCCTGCCTACCCACCTGCCCACCAGTCTACCCGCTGCCTGCCTGCCTGCCCACCAGCCTACCCGCTGCCTGCCTGCCTGCCCACCAGCCTACCCGCTGCCTGCCTACCTGCCCACCAGCCCACCCGCTGGCAGCCAGCCTGGCTGTACAACGGCTTCCCTACCTTCCTGCCTGTGAGCCTGGCAGGCGTGCCACAGAACCACCAGTCAGTCCCAGAAGCACCAGTTCACCAGGTTCAGTTCCATACCCAGAGATGGAGCCTCTACTGGGGGTAACATCTCCACCAGCCAGCCTATAGCAGTTCCTCGTCCACACACAGATTAGACGCAGAGGGAGTTTCGCTACATTGAAAAGCAGACAAACATTTATGTGCAAAGTGAAACAATGCTTAAAAAACATCTAGATCATCCTTTTTAATGTAGCCTATCTAATAGGCTAGTTTAAAACTTAAACGATATGTTTAAAAAGATTTTGTAATGTCAAGCGGAAGATCGCTCTGTATTTAGGGCATACATCTGTCTAACGGTCAGATGTGTGTTGGGTAATAATAGTTAACATATTGTAAATTACGCAGGAAATTATGCAATTTAAAACAAAGGCTAATGGTGCCCTCTAGCGGCATCTTGAAGTTACAGCAAACTGTAACAATTATGACCTTGTCGTGAGATCACCTGACAGAATGAGTGTCGTGCTTCTTGTTACCATGGGTACCGATTTCTGAGGGTTTTTTTCTCGTAAATTTGTGACTTTAATCTTAGAGAATTTCCGAGTTTTTTTAAAATATAAAATAGTTTTTTCTCAGAATATTACACCCCCCCTGCAGGCTCCGTTTTTTATAGTGGCCCCAATACGCCGTTATATTTTGGTGTTGTGAATAACAAATACAACATTTGCATGAATGCAAGGTCATATAAAAAATATTAAAAAAACTTTAAAGATAAAACACTAAGAAATTACATTGTTAATTTGATGATATCACAAGGACCATTTAAAAATATATCCTCACCAGAGGTCAACTGTGGTCAGGTTAACTTTTATCACTGCTGGAAGTCCCCCATGCTGTTACAGCAATGCTGATATGTTATTCACACACATGGCCAGTACATGGCAGTCTAAGAACATGGAAGTGTTGACACAGCTGGTGAAAGAGAGTCTATCTCCACATCAGGTCGTGTTGAAGGTCAGAAATATAACAGTTAAATATATGAGCCTATAAACATAACAGTTAAATATATGAGTCTAGAAACATAAAAGTTAAATATATGAGTCTAGAAACATAACATATGAGTCTATAAAACATAACAGTTAAATATATGTGCATCACTTCACCTTTATTTGAAGTTAAATCTCAAGACTTTACTAAACACATACTTGGTTATGGGTAATGCAATGGGTTATGGATCACTGTACGTTTTCAATAAGAAATAAAGGGACACAGAAATATGTACGTTCTTCAAATAAAGATTTTGACATAAGCTGCAACACACATAAATGACTTGAAATAAAAACATTGTTACAGCTATCTTGAGTGTACATGGATCAGTTGCATGGCTGTTAATTGAAGTGATTCCATTGCTAGCGGTGATGTTTTTGGACCAAGTTGGATTATGAAGTTTGATTTCTTTATAAGACATTTTTACAAAATTAACCATGTCAAAAGCAAATCTCCAATTTAATGTTGACTTGAATCTAACCAAAAGTGTATATTAGATTGTAACCTAAAAATGTTATAGACCTACTGATAAGGTAATAGAATAACTCTAGTATGTGAATACACGACTGTTTGGTTTTTCTTTTAAATACAGTGCATAGCTATTTATTTCACCGTCATGATTTAGTTATGTTTCAAAAGAGCTGAGTGTGTTCCAAGGGCTTGGAAAAAGCTTTTCTGAACCTTCAAGCCTAGTACAGTGGAGCACAATAAGGTCTTAATCCAGAAACATCTCAGTTAGTACAGTAAGGAAAGCTAAACGTGAGCTAGGAAAACATTGTAGTTTACACAAAAGGTCAAGCACTGCATGTTTGTTAAGGGAGGGGGAAATGTGAAAATCACAACTATGGTTTTTAGTTAAAACTAAAGTCAGCTTCAGAACAAGAGAAACTGAAAATTTTTGTGAGAAACCCAACGATACACCACCAATACCTGAGATTCAGTTTGATAATCATTCAAATTTATACATTTTGAGTGCAGAAGCATTTATTGTTTGCTGAGGCAACCGTACAGTTGCCTTGGAAAATATATTTCTTGTACCTCTTTTGGAATTATTATGACATCATTGTGCACACATACCAAACTGAGGCTGCTTTAGTGAAAGTACACGCCATCTTTTCTTACACTTCGAGACACTTTACTGAAAACATGATGTTCTTTAAAAACCAATGTTGAGCACAAAAATAAAACAGTAAATGTCCATTTAATAATGATAACAACAAAAACAATCAGCATCAACAAACAAGACAAACCTAACTTCAAAATGGCTATATCTGTGTTGCTAATATAAAAAGGATTTGATGAGGGTTGCTAACGTTAAGAGTTTGCACAGGGGGAGCCCATACGTGGCCTTTTCGCTCGTATCAACTCAACGGTGAGCCAAAATGGCCGACTTTAAGTGCTTCTGTATAAGGTTACTGTCACAACAAAGACGGGCAACTACAGCAATACACACCATGACGAGGCATGTCTGACCACCGCGGCGTTCAAGCAATACAGTGTGGAGGAAAAGAGAAAAAACGCCAGTTTGACTGTGGAGCCTCTGCAACAAAATTAAATACATTCTGTTCAAGATAACGTCAAAAACTAGGACGGGTGCAATAAAGACATTCGAAATGTACGGACAGAGAATAATCCATGTCCTCATTTCAAATCCAATTTGAATTGAAGACATACTTTGTTATCTTGCATATAAAGGACCCTATTCTACAGAGAGTAAACAGCTCAATATAAATGATTTTTTTCCCCCACAAAAATAAAGTTTTTTTTGCCATCCAACCCCGCCCCGCCATGATCCTACAATGCAGTCACTACTCCATAGCGCCTACACTTCATTTTGTTATTCTGGAATAAATAGAAAAAATTGTCATATTGAACTATTCTCTGACCGAGGAGCATATATTCCTTGCAGTGCAACGTTATTTAAAATATTGATGGATTGTATTTGTTTGTGTTGTTTAAGTGGTGAGGTAGATTCAATAACATTGAAGAGAATGTTAGCTTACTACTTGTTGGTTAAATATGTACACTAACATTTGAGACGATGTCCCGGACAGTTTGTTGTTTGATTATTAGATCTGTCACGTTTTCTGGTCTTGGCCACACATTCAAAACAGTTTGATTCATGATAAATTCCTAATCAATGAACGCAAAATCTTTGGTACCGCAAAAAAATATATAAAAGGTCGATGGAGGACTTCCAATGTTAATAACGACATCAAATATTGTCTTCTGAAGAATCCGTGTCTTCATCTACGCAAGATCTGGCCCAGCCCTGGTATACGAGACTTAACACAGTCAATACAGATGTCAAAGAGTTGATGTCAGTGCAGCAGTGCCTACAGAAAGCCCTGTATTAACAGGACAGAGACAGTGTGAGTCACTGTGTTTAACACGACGTCTGTCTCTGAGTCTTTAGACATAGACGTGGTCCATGAACTTCTGCTCACTGGCGGTGGAGCAGACAGACCACTGAGATACAGTGTGTGCAGCTTGTCCTGTTAAACAGGCCTTTCTCTAGCGTTTAGCATGTGTAGCGTTGGACTCAACATATCCAGTCAGTCAATAAAGACTTTTTTTCTTCTTTTCGTTGGTGTTATTTTAAGCCTGCTTTATCACAAGGAACATTTAAAGCTTAAAGTGTTTTAGAGAGATCTTTGTGTGTATATAACGCTTTATAACACGCCTAAGAAAGTCAAATTCTAACAAGTGCAGTTACAGTAAGTTGTGTTCACATGAATGTAAAGTCAGCGGTGCATTGGCACAAGACAAACAACATCCTGTTAATCAAAATATGACATTTGGATCAGAGCAGCAAAACGCACGAGAAAAGACATCCTATTCAGAGTTCACGTTTACTCTTAAAAACAACACTGAGATGTAATTTTGTGTTCTTCAAAACGTGACCATAACGTAGCCTATGTTCAGTGTGCAAAGCTGTAATAGATCCAACGCTGTGAAAACATTCGCGTTACTCTTCTACGCTCTTACTATGAAATGAAAGCTATACTAGATGCTGGGCTGTGAAAACATTAGCTTTACTCTTCTACGCTCTTACTATGAAATGAAAGCTATACTAGATGCTGGGCTGTGACATTCGCGTTATCTTTACGCTCTTACTATGAAATGAAAGCTATACTAGATGCTATATTGTGAAATACATATATATATATATATATATATAAATGAAATATATATATATATATATATATATATTAGCTTTATATATATATATATATATATATATATATATGCTATATATATATATATATATATATATGAAATGAGCATATATATATATATATATATATATATATATATATATATATATATATATATATATATATATATATATATATATATATATATATATATATATATATATATATATATATATATATATATATATATATATATGTATATATGTATATAGTTATATATAGTATATATATATATAGTTATATATGTATATATATATACATACATAGTTATATATTTCAAATATCAAACTATGTAGTAACAACATAAGAGCATATTGTTTTTACCTCAGTAATCGTAATCCCAGAAACACAGTAACACACCTGGAACAGCCCGTTACCACGAGAAACGCCTTGTGCTTTAGCCAACAACGTTTTAGACAACAGACCAAAAACTGACAGACTATATTATTTTGTGTTTTCAGTCGACAATGTTGTTTGACACCTTGTCAATCAAAATATAAAACAAGTCTAACATTGTACTATAAAAGGAAAATTGTTGGGAGCGGCACAGAGATTCACCTGGAGAACCAACTTCATGCAATTTTACAAATGTGGCTGGATTGTGATTGGTCGAGGAAGCAGCTGGTGATGTCATAGTTGTCGACGGCAACTGTGCTTGGGCAGGTGCAAGGTACAGGGTTACAAGGTGGACTGTCAAGAAGGAAAGAGTCTCACACAGTCTTGTTATATATATATATATATATATTTTCTTTTTTTTTTAAATCACATCTGGACAGAAGCCTTCTTCACAGGTGGTCTTTCTTTCAGAGAGCCAGAGACTGTGTATAACCTAAAGAGAACAGATAGACAGACATGGAGACAAGACACAAAGAAACATGTCTTTATAGATGATAAGTAAAACATCTGGGATGGGGGGTGCCCACTTGAAAACCCCAATGACATATCTGCTCTCAACCCAAGTCCATTCTAAAATATTGGCTTTTGAAGTTCTCATCTTGGAGTATGACATAATGAATAATAATAATAATCCAAAAGAATAATAACATCCTATCTTGTGTGTATTGAAAAAAGTACGGTTTATGTCAAAGACATAAAGACACTTTAAAGTTCACTGGGTCAGGAAAGAACAAAACGGCTTTTGTTGCAGCATTTCTTTGAAGGAGCAGTCGTGTCCACTGTCCTAGTGAGAGGGGGAAAGCCGAAGAGATGCTACCTCGTGTTTTTTACTGACAGAGGGGTCTTTGAATAACACATGATCATCGCTCCTGAGGATTGGCTAAACCCCTCTGGTGCACTGGTGTCTATGTGTGAATGGATTTACTGTCTTTATTGCCCTGGATAAATTCACAACACATCCATTCAAAAAACCTCTCGTTTAAAAAAATTAAGTTTTTTATTTTATGGTTGTAAAGAGGTCGGGACACGACACCGCTGTGAGTGAGTTCAAACCGGGACACTGCGTTTCAAAAAACTCTACAACCCGTGCCTCATGTCACACTACTGAACCTGAACTAACTGGAGAAATACAAACAAGAAAACAAACACACATTGAGAAAAAAAACGAGTTACTTTAAATCCAAGCAAGAATTATAAAGTGACAGGCTGACTTAAGAAAGCACAAAACACAGTACTGTGCACCAAATAAACTTACCTTGACTTTTTAAAATGGCGGCGTTTGACCATTGCCTGAAAGCAGGCGGTCTTTTTGCAAGAGTTTTTCATGTTGATGACTTGGTAGATAATGGGGTTGTACATGGCGGAGGACTTGGCCAGCAAGGTGGGAATGACGGACACAGAGATGGGCACCGAGTCAGGCTCGCCGAACGCAGACACAACGGAGACCACCGCGTACGGTATCCAGGCAATGAGAAAACCAGCGCAGATCAACATCGCCACCTAGTGACAAAGGAGCAGAGTTACATTAGAGGAAGGAAAGTAGCATGATAGTCATTTGATTTGAACGATAGAAACAGAATTCAAACATGTTGGCAGAAAAACAAACTGTTTCCCTTCCCTGTTCTTTCTCATCATTTAGTCACCTACTCTTTTTTTTGTGGGATGCACACACACACAGACAAACACACACACACACACACACACACACACACACACACACACACACACAACACACACAGACAAACACACATACACACACACACACACACAGACAAACACACACACACACACACGCACACACACACACACACACACACACACATCATTATACACACAGACAAACACACACACACACATACACACACACACACACACACACACACACACACACACACACATACATACACAGACAAACACACAAACAGACAAACCCACACACACACACACACACACACACACACACACACACACACACACACACACACACACACACACACACACACACACACACACACACACACACACACACACACACACACACACACACACACACACACACACTCACACTCACACAGACAAACACATGCACAGATAAACACACACATGCACAGAAAAACACACACAAACAGACAAATACACACGCACAGACGAACACAAACACACACACACACACACACACACACACACACACAGACAAACACACACACACACAGACGAACACAAACACACACACACACACACACCGACAAACCCACACACAGACACACTCACACAGATAAACACACACACACACACACACACACACACACACACACACACACACACACACACACACACACACAGACACAGCACACACTTCACCTTGGTCAGCTTCATCTCCAGGCTGTGGCTGTTGTTGTTGCGCGTGTCGAAGTGGGAGATCTCCTTGGCCGACGACTTGACCTTGGAGATGATCATGACATAAGAGAAGACGATGACCCCCGTGGGTAAGATAAGGCAGAAGAAGAGGATGGACACGACGAAGGTCTGGCCCGACAGCGAGGCCTGCGCCAGCCACCAGTCCAGCGTGCAGGAAGTGCCAAAGGGTTCGGGGGCGTAGTTACCCCAGCCCAGCAGGGGCATCGTGGCCCAGAAGGCAGCGTAGAGCCACACCAGAACCAGACACAGGAAGGTGTGCTGGCGCTTTAGCCACGTCCCTGAGAGACGGAGACACACAGAGAGAAATGGGGTCTAAATAATACATAATATGACAAAATGCATTTCATTTGTAAGGTTTTTTACATTGGCATCACAATCTCAAAGCGCTACAACCAACATTAAGATAATGTAATAAAAGATATATAATGTGTGCGTGTGTGTGTGTGTGTTGTATGTATGTGGGCTTTGAACATAACAAAGAGGAACACCCATACTACACAAGCATGCTACATGCTAACAAAGAAACAAACACACTCCAACACACAAACACACACACACACACACACTCACACTGTGTGTCAGATAAGAAAATGTTATAATTAAGCAAAACCTAATTAATTATTAATCAAAGCTATCTAGCAGCAGATGAAAATAACATCGTGTCTTCGACAGATAAATGGAAAGTGACAGCTTCAATCCAGTGCTGCCTGCGGGGCCTTTGTAACTTATTGATTAATCAATGGTTAATTAGTAGTTGATTGTATCTGTATAAACATGATAGATCGCCAGGTCTGGGGAAGTTCCATTAAGGAAGCAATCAAAGTATGGACAGAGGGTTAATTTGGAAGACGAGTAAGATCCAGGTTATTATTGGACCACCAGCTCTTTAACCACAGGCCAAGCTCTTTATATAAAAGGCAGAGCTTGGATTACAGGTTTATTAAAAATAATAAATGTCCAGAAAGTTCAAATCTTATTAGATCTTAGGCCCTCAGTTCAAAGTAAGACCGGCTGAATTTGTCCACAGCTCCATTCAAAGATGCACACACTTGAGTATGACAGGTACAGTAAGTATATGTTTAAGGTTGAGGCCTTTAATAAAGACGTTTTTAAGCATGCTCACTTCCCAACCTGAAGTATTCCTTACCCAATCAGAGGTGTGGTTGTCTTAAAGCTAGCCAATCAGAAGTGGACCAGTCTTAAATTTAACCAATCAGAGGTGTGGTTGTCTTAAAGCTAGCCAATCAGAAGTGGACCGATCTTAAATTTAACCAATCAGAGGTGGGGCATGTCTTACATTTGACCAATCAGAGGTGACCAGGTCATCAAATTGAGACCTGAGAACAGCAGAGACCGGGGGTCCGGTTCGTACCGTATCGGAGGTGGCAGATCTTGAGGTAGCGGTCCAGACTGACCACGGTCATGGTGATGAGGCTTCCACAGCCAAAGAAGAATCCCGCCCAGCCGTAGAACCGGCAACCCGCCCAACCGAACAACCATCGGTGGGAGAAACTGGACACCACGAAGAAGGGCTTCCCCGTCACTGAGAGGAGGAGGAAGAGGAGGAGGAGGAGGAGGAGGGGGAGGGGGAGGTAGAGGGGGAGGGGGAGGAGGAGGGGGAGGGGGAGGTGGAGGGGGACAAGGAGGAGGAGAGGGAGGAGTAAAGGGAAGAGGAGGAGGGGGAGAGGGAGAGGGAGGAGGAGGAAGGTGAAAATGCATTTCTTTGAACTTGTAATTTAATGCCTTGCTCAGGTGCCCAGTGGTACGAGAAAAATTATACCACATCAACTCAGCTAATTAATTAATAAAATCTGAAGAAACACATTTAATACACCACACTCTCAAACGAATCAGCGACGCATTGACAAAGCTAGATCAGGCGGGGAGCTTAGACAACAGCAATTCTCCACGTCACGCAATCAACGTTTAACACGGGCTTCTTAAACCGCAGTTCCATTCACCACAATGGCTCCTACAAACGCTACAATGTTCGGTGCTGCATACACACTATAGTCCACCTCCACCCAAGCCTCCACCTACTTCGGGTCTGTTTTTCAGTATCTGCCAGGGGGAATCTTCAGCTCAGTGCTCCCTAACCCACTGGTTTCACTGGAGGGTTGAATTTGACCTTGGGCGTGGAATTAATTCGAAGCAACAGAACCTTGACGGCAACTTTCAATGTATTACCATGTTATTGTAACAATCATTTAAACATATTGTATGTTGTCCTGACTGAACTCCACTTTTACTTCTCTGGTTCATTTGGAGTGTTATTTATTCTAGTGTTCTTTTTTGTGTGTCTCTGTTGGAATCACGTGTATTTCTTCAGTGCTGCTGCCTGTCGAAGCCATGACTCGCTTGCAAAAGAGAGCGTTAGTAATCTCAAACGGACCTTCCCGGTTGATTAAAAGATAAATAAATAAATAAATAAATGGAAAAAAACAATGAGACTAATGTGCAATTTATATACAACGGAAATATTTGCATTAATTACAACTGACATCCTAGAAGGTAAAATAAATATTGAAGTTTTCTTTTAATCATGTATGGGAGAACAGGGGGCACATGGTCCTGTTCCTGTATATAATAATTCATATTATAATAATGCATTGTATTTAGTTTTTAGCGTTTTTCTCGGGACGCAAAGCGCCTTACAAATTGGAAGCCAATTAGGTACACACAACGAACAAACAGACAGCTATCACACACAACAATCAGTCTGGGTGAGACCACAGCAGCCAATTTGCAAAATATTCCCATATGAGTTTCTCTCTAAGACATGGCCAGCCTTGCATCACATAAGCAGTCATGGTGTGCGTAAACATGCACAGATTGGAGCTTTGGGGCGAATGTCAGGCAGATGACAGGAAGTCTGTGCGCCGATGACACAAGCCGTCAGACTGTGTGGTTAAACACACTGATCGATGAGAGAGAGAGAGAGAGAGAGCTTCTTCTGTGTTTGTACTGGGGGATGGGGGCTAAATCATCTGTGTGGTGACGTCAACGTTAGAGGACTAGTCTCTGTGTTTGTTTGCACTGTCTGACATTCCCTGTCTTATAAACAAAGAAAAAGCAGTCTGTTTCACCATGCGTTGTTCTGACCCGTCCCCACAGTCACAGGTTACATACCGGACAAGCCACTAGCGTCTAATTAGGGGCAGTCTGCCAGCTCCCAGCCTGGCTCTGGTTTGGGCATGGCGCTGGTATGACATTGTCTAATCTCCCTGATCGGAATGACATCAAAAGGCTCTTTCTCCGTCTCCAGTTGTGTGTTTACGCTACCCATGGCAACAGTTCTGATCCGGGTATCCCATGTGACCGAGTGCTGTAGTCGCAGGCAACCTTTCCCGGGACTGACAATAGTGTCATACAGACAGAGAGAGCAGGATCAAGGACACACTAATGAAGAAGAGATCAACAAGCCCTGAGGTTGTTGGGATACGTGGAAAAAGGAGGGAATAATGGCGCATTCCAGTCGAACTTGGAAATTGGAAGTTCCCAGTTCCCAGTCGGAATTTCCACTCGAAGTCGGATCTCCAACTCGGAAAGCCGGACGAACCACACTTACCCCGACTTCACAATTCAAGATGGCTTCACCATCCATTAACCCTAGCTGACAGCTACAGGCCTAGTTAATAACTACGTTACGTTGTTTGTAAGTACCTATGTTTTATTTGTGTCTCATTAATCTGTTGTCGTCCAGCTGACATGTTGTCATGGTGTTTGTATAGCAAATATCCCTATTAGCAACACAGCTAGCTATATCAATGACAGCGATAACGTTTACAATCGAAACCATGGCAACCCGGCCGATGTCAGCTGAGTGGAGACACATTTTTATATATATAGGCTAATATAAAACTAGCTGCGTTTAGCTGGAGTGTAGATTTGAACGTTTATATTACATTTATTATATATATGTATATCTCCTGTGACTGACTTCTA
>JAPMUY010008683.1:0-30000 GCA_026901105.3 Galaxias olidus | reverse complement strand
GACCAATAGACAGACAGAATGAAATGAATAAACCCAATAGATTCTGGAACAGCAGACCCATTGAAGATGTGTTTAAATTGGCGGTGAGTAAGCTTGGGATTTGAGAGGGCGACACACCATTAGCATCACGCACAGCTAACGCTTCTCAACTGGGAGCATGCCCCTACATCTAATCAGTATAGAAAGGCAGTTGATGGGTTATAGAAGGTCAGTTGATTCTCGGCTGATTTCCCTAGGCGTAAAGTTAATATAATACTGTATACTACAAACTCTAAGCGTATTAGACCATCAGCTAGCAGTGATTGAGTCCCAATGTTAACCCTTTCTTTCACTGCTTTCCATTGTTTTCCATCAAAGCACCAGAATACACAGTGACATTGGACTTGATTCTCCTGAACATAAGGGTTTGTTCAGGAAACTGAGTGAAGCAGAGAGGAGGGGTGTGAGAGATCTTTTTTGCTACGCTACAATAAGCGCCTTATCAACCGATTAGACACAGAGATCAGTGGCTCCTTCAGTCATTTTGAACCGGTGATTATTTTTTTTTCAATTCATCAATTATCTTAGCTTTATGTGTATCGTATCCAAGCAATTTAAAAAAAGAGTTAATAGTTTTGAAAAAATAGAGTCCTGTGTCTAGTGACAAAATGAGCCCACTGTTTTGTTATTAGTGCCGTAGTCTGGCTGAACGGATGTAAGATTTTGGAATAAGCATGCCATTGGCGCCGATTGTCTGAGCTGATTTGGCACATATTCACTCAGGCAGCTGCATGCTTCATTGCTACATTGACTTGACCAACGTTCCGATCCGTTCCACAGTCCCACGAGTGGATTTATCCATTATAATGCCAGGGCTCCCCACGTGCTGCAAAAGTCCCACCAAAACATGTTCCTTCCAAAACTATTTTGCTAGGGCACCGTCGCTGCCTCCTGGGTTTAGCGCTGCTCTAACTACACAGAGGTTAGCATCTCGCTACGGGGAAATGGCGACGCGTGTGTGTGAGTGTGTCCGCAAACCACGTAGACACACATACTCATGCACAGTACAACCACACGCATGCATACGAACGCACACCGACCCAATGCATGTTGTTTATGTCCTGCTGTGATGTTTCACTGAACTCTCGCAGCATTAAGACCTAGCAGTCCCTAACAGCTACACACACTCAGCGGCCCCTCACAGCTACACACACTCAGCGGCCCCTCACAGCTACACACACTCAGCGGCCCCTAACAGCTACACACACTCAGCGGCCCCTCACAGTTACACACACTCAGCGGCCCCTCACAGCTACACACACTCAGCGGCCCCTCACAGTTACACACACTCAGCGGCCCCTCACAGCTACACACACTCAGCGGCCCCTAACAGCTACACACACTCAGCGGCCCCTCACAGCTACATACACTCAGCGGACCCACTCAGCGACACCTCACAGTTACACACACTCAGCGGCCCCTCACAGCGACACACACTCAGCGGCCCCTAACAGCAACACACTCAGCGGCCCCTCACAGTTACACACACTCAGCGTCCCCTCACAGCTACACACACTCAGCGGCCCCTCACAGCTACACACACTCAGCGGCCCCTAACAGTTACACACACTCAGCGTCCCCTCACAGCTACACACACTCAGCGGCCCCTCACAGCTACACACACTCAGCGGCCCCTAACAGTTACACACACTCAGCGGCCCCTCACAGCTACATACACTCAGCGGCCCCTAACAGCTACACACACTCAGTGGCCCCTCACAGCTACACACACTCAGCGGCCCCTCACAGCTACACACACTCAGTGGCCCCTCACAGCTACACACACTCAGCGGCCCCTCACAGCTACACACACTCAGCGACACCTCACAGTTACACACACTCAGCGGACCCTCACAGCGACACACTCAGCGACACCTCACAGTTACACACACTCAGCGGCCCCTCACAGCTACACACACTCAGCGGCCCCTAACAGCAACACACACTCAGCGGCCCCTCACAGCTACACACACTCAGCGGCCCCTAACAGCAACACACACTCAGCGGCCCCTCACAGCTACACACACTCTCTGCATTCGTCTGACAGCCCACCAGGCTTCTTCATCACACACATATGTTCCCTTGGCAGCTACCGACAGAACAGGCTGAACAAAATCTGTGGCATAGACAAAACCACCCAAAGCAACCCAAAGGAGAATTAAAACAAATCATTTTCTCACACCTTATACATGGGCTTGACTAGCAGCCAACTTAAGGGACGCACGCCAGGGATGATTCACTCTAATACAAATCCAAACCCAAACCGATATAAGTAGTATCTCCTTTCACTTGACACTGAATAAATTCACTGAAAATGGTGTGTGTGCGTGCGTGCGTGCGTGCGTGCGTGCGTGCGTGCGTGCGCGCGTGTGCGCGCGCGTGTGACCATCTAGCACGGTACATTCCTGCCAATGTAATAAGATCAGGCAGCTCTGTTCTGTTGTGATCAGCTTCTCCCTGGAGGTGTACGGTGAACATTAATAGCAGCCATTATTTGAAAGAATACACAGGATTACTGTCCTCTGAGCACGGCAGAGAGTACAGTCAGGAAAACAACAAGAGGGGGATACAGATGAAGAGAGAGAAATGGAGGGATGAGATCAACGGATACAGCTAAATTAATGTCGGATCAGGGAGCGACGTAGAGAGAGAGAAAGAAAGGGGCAGAGAAGATAGAGAAAAGAGAGAGAATGAGAGAGGAATGAAGCAGTTGTATGGCTTAAAGGTGTGAAAGAGAGAGCAAGAGAGAAAGATAATGAGAGAGAATAGACATAGTGTGGACACATCCTGCAGAAAGAGTGGGCCGTTACAATAATAATACATTTTTTAGCGCTTTTCTAGATACTCAAAGCGCTTTACACACATTGGAACAAACTACAAATGGACCGACAGCTATCAAACACAACACTCAGTCTGAGTGATACCACGGCAGCCAATCTGTGAGCCAGACTCACCCAACATATTACGACCGACTTGCTCACACAAATAGGACACACAGACTGACTCCAGTTAAATTGTCAGGGCACTGGTAGGAGAATGGAGCATGTTGTTTGATGGTGGGAGGAAACCAGAGGAAACCCACATAAACACAGGGAGAACATGCAAACTCCACACAGAAAGGCCCTTGGCTGAGGTGGGGTTTGAACCCAGGACCTTCTTGCTGTGAGGCAACTGTGCTAACCACTGAGCCACCGTGCTGACCAAACAGCACATGTGTATGTGTATGTGTGTGTGTGTGTGTGTGTGTGTGAGAGAGATAGATCAGGTCTTGTGTTAGATAATATAGTTGTGTCCACTATATGAGTGAAAGGTAATAGACTACAGGCCGATTAAGATTACGAGTACATTACAACCTGTCCCTCGCCTGAGCAAGTGTATACTATATAATATACATGCAAGTGTATACTATATTATATACATGCAAGTGTATACTACATAATATACATGCAAGTGGATACTATATAATATACATGCAAGTGTATACTACATAATAATATATACTATATAATATAAATGCAAGTGTATACTATTTAATACAAATGCAAGTGTATACTATATAATATACATGCAAGTGTATACTATATAATATAAACGCAAGTGTATACTATATAATATAAATGCAAGTGTATACTATATAATATAAATGCAAGTGTATACTATATAACATAAATGCCTGCGTGTTTAGGAACACAAATGCTTAGGTGTGAGTGTGTGTGTGTGTATATGAATATTTTTCTGTGTCTGAGCGTGTGTGCATGCGCTTGTTTGTGTGTGTGTGTGCGTGTGTCTGTGTGTGTGTGTGTGTGTGTGTGTGTGTGTGTGTGCAAAAGTGTATCTGTGTGAGTGCATGGGCACATTTGTGAGTGTGTGTGTGTGTGTGTGTGTGTGTATGTGTGTATGTATGAGTGTATATGTACGTGCCTGTGCGTGTGTGCACGTTTGTGTGTGTGTGTGCGTGTGTGTGTGTGTGTATGTCAAAGCGACAGGTGTGAAGATGAGGTACTGTATGTTAGCTCGGCGTGCTGAGGATATTCAATCCTACAGCCTTCTGGCATCCTGTGGAGTTTTCTTTTTTTATTATGGTTTCACGTCAATAATTCATTTCTCTAATTTAATTTAAGGTAAAGTTTGAATGCTTACGTTTGATTAACATCGCAAATCCGTAAATGTATAAGTAAATAAAGAGACAGTTTGACACTGCACCTCTTAAAGCAACACTGAGAAATAATCAGTTTTAAAAATGTCCAAGTTAAAATGACTTTTAAGTCGGATACATCTAAATAATCGTATAGTAACTAATCAACCAAGTTAAAAGGCCTTTTAAGTTGAATATATAGTATACATATTTAATCAAATCAAATAAACATCGTGATCAGAGGTGAGAACTTGGTTTGATTTGTAACTTAGCTGTTGTTCTATTGTAACATCCTGACGGTGTAGTAGCATGTTCTCTTGTCTCTGAGTCTAAAAGGTTCTTATGTGTTGTTCTAGTGTTTCATCCTGATGGTGTAGTAGCATGTTCTCTTGTCTCTGAGTCTAAAAGGTTCTTATGTGTTGTTCCAGTGTTTCATCCTGATGGTGTAGTAGCATGTTCTCTTGTCTCTGAGTCTAAAAGGTTCTTATGTGTTGTTCCAGTGTTTCATCCTGATGGTGGAGTAGCATGTTCTCTTGTCTTTGAGTCTAAAAGGTTTTGATGTGTTGTTCTAGTGTTTCATTCTGACCGGAGAGCCGTTTGGATCAATATCTCAAACCTTTTGGTGACCTGAGCCCTGCAGAGGACTGACCTCACAGACTTGGCTTTGGGGTTGTTACGTTGGTACAAGGGGGACGAGACGTTGGATTATAGTTGTGTAAAACTAAATTCTCAATCACGGTGACTGTTGTGACGATCCTCTGAGGGTTATCTGGGGTGTGTGTGTGTGTGTCTGTGTGTATGGAGCATGTGTGTGTGTCTGTGTGTGGAGCATGTGTGTGTGTCTGTGTGCTCGTGGCAGTGTAACCAGGGTAATCTCTGAGGGTTATCTGGTGTGTGTGTGTGTGTCTGTGTGTAACCAGGGTAACGGGGAGCACCTGGGCTGCCATGGGGTAGAAGTGCTCACCTCCTATACACCAGGGCTGTGTTCGGAATCGCCTACTATGCATACTTAACATACTCAATTTGACGGAAAATGAGTAGGCAGTATGCCAACATTACTTAGTATGTGAAATTTGAGTATAGAAAAAGTTCCAGGATGACGTGCTCAAATTTGGGGAAATGTTGAGTACCTGAGAGAGGTTACTAGAACGATGCTTCATGCCCCACAATGCAATTCGGCAATTTTTTTCTAGCTTTGACAGCGTTACAAAAACGCGGGGTTTTGGTCACATGTTCCAGTTGAGTATACTAACAATATAATCGAATCTTTGTAAAAAGTAGTATTCTAGATTTC
The DNA here is from genome assembly GCA_026901105.3 of Galaxias olidus. Taxonomy (NCBI): domain Eukaryota; kingdom Metazoa; phylum Chordata; class Actinopteri; order Galaxiiformes; family Galaxiidae; genus Galaxias; species Galaxias olidus. The sequence continues at coordinate 24,532 of JAPMUY010008683.1, read as the reverse complement.
GGTTTAAGTAGTCAGTATGCAGTATGTAGTAGATAGTATTTAAGTAGGCGATTCAGAACAGCCCCTGTGTCACTTCCTTACTCTCTTTTGTTCAGGCTCCATGCTTTGTTGTTTACCTGCAACACCCTGCAACACCCCGCAACACCTATAAACTAAATATAATCACCAAATGAAAAAAGTACGCATGTTCAGAATGAACACACACACACACACACACACACACACACACACGGTGAGTAGGCTTCCACCCTCTCATATCTCATGTAATGGCATCTCTTCATCAGCTGTCTGCTGGCCCACTGATAATTCCTCCCTCCCTCGTGATTTGAAACTCCATAACCTGCGTACCCCCTTCAGACTGCAGATCCACTGCTCAGTAGCTGCGCCGCCGTTCGCTAACAGTGGGAGAGCTTCCACAATCCTTTTGAAGTCCAAACTTTGATGAACAGAAGGGGATCAACCTTGTGGGATCCTCGCTTTCTCCCACACAAACAGGGAGGATGAAGCAGACAGAGGGCTTCAACATCAAGTTGCCAGTCGCTGGTCGGACATCTTGCACCAACACGGCTAATTTTCAGTCAGGGATTACGTTTGTTTGAAGAGGCAAGGTGATGCATACGCAACCACGAGGGTGAACACATTGTTTACGCTGAGCAGTGTCCTTGAATGCTAAACGGATATGTAAATAGAGTCTCGACTGGGTTGAACTTCCATGTAAACGGATATGTAAATAGAGTCTTGACTGGGTTGAACTTCCACTTTGTTACTGAGGGCTTGTTGATCTTAGTTTGCAGTAAACCGTGTTACGCTTCAATTGCAGTTTGTGAAGTTGGAGAGCACTTGAAGAAGTAAGAAGGCTCCAGAAGAATGAGACGGCTCCAAGTGCACTGAATAGTATTTACCGTAACAAGTGCTGTCCTTTCTTTCTATTTCATTTGAAGAAGTAAGAAAGCTTCTGGACCTGCAACACGTTTTCAAAAGGCTCAAAGTGCACTGAATAGTATTTACTGTAACAAGTGATGTCCTTTCTTTCTCTTTAATTTGAAGAAGTAAGAAAGCTTCTGGACCTGCAACACGTTTTCAAAAGGCTCAAAGTGCACTGAATAGTATTTACTGTAACAAGTGATGTCCTTTCTTTCTCTTTAATTTGAAGAAGTAAGAAAGCTTCTGGACCTGCAACACGTTTTCAAAAGGCTCAAAGTGCACTGAATAGTATTTTCAGTTTTCCGTTCTTCAATTTATTTTTGTTCTCCAGTTTTTCGCTGATTCCTCCCATACAGTTTTGTGAGGGCTGTGATCCTTTTAAATCCACTAATTGGCACACTGGATGGAACAGCAGTCTAGCAAGCCAGTCCAGGAATATTAGCAGCTTCACCCTTCACATCTTAATCTTCCAGGCTCCCACTGTATTACCATTGCCATTCTCTCTTCTGCCTTTCTACGTTCCTCTAACACATATTTAATAAAAAAAAAGCCAAAAACTGTTAAATATTACAAAAGGAAGGGCCCGCAGGCCTCTGATGATTCCCCCCGTTGTCGTTTTTGATCAACGCCGGTTTGAAACGTTAAGGAAAAGGGGAAGGCGTTCCTCTCACCTATGATGCAGATATAGAAGGTAAGTAAGTAGAGTTTATTTGTAAAGCGCTTTTCACAGACAAAAGTCACAAAGTGCTTTACACGTGTAAAACTAAAATCACAGTGCATTAAAAAAAATACTCGCAACTAAAAACACAAAACACTAAAAATAAACAATAACCAAAAGACAATAAATACATAAAATGCAGACCTAGTGCATAAAAATTACCCAAATGCCTGTCTAAACAGATATGTCTTTAGCTGGCTTTTAAAAGAAACCACAGAAACAACAGACCTTAAAATTGTGGGCAGAGTGTTCCACAGATTAGGTGCTACAGCCTCAACAGCTCGATCACCACGCGTCTTTAGGCGTGTGCGAGGGACAGACAGTAAAAGTAGCTTGTTTGACCTAAGAGGCAGCGTGTTCCTCTCACCTATGATGAAGATGTAGAAGGCAGCCACAATGTCCGCCTCCTTGGAGAGCTTGGAGGTGAAGGGGTCGCCATGGAGGAGGTAGTGGGGGACGTATCCGGACGTCGCATTCTCCATCGGCGTCATTGGTCAGGGCTGTCAGACACTTCCTGTTCAGACAGGAAGGGGGCAGAAGAAGAATTGTGTGACTTAACAATGGGGAAGCACTGGGCGTATAAACACACACTGCATACTGTACACTACTGTGAAAAACATTTTGTCTCTGCTTAGTTTGTTTTTTTGCACCTCATTAACACTTTTTACTGATTTGGTAAATTATTCAACCAAATGTCTGTGCTAGATTCAAGTGCCACTGTGAACAAATAACACAACATTTACAGTTATTTAAATGTAGGTTCATTCGCTGGATCTGCAGAGTCTATCGGTTTCTGATTGGTTTATCCAAGGGTCTGTTTTTTTGTAGGATTAGATTGCTGCTGAATATCTGACCTGATCAGAGCAAAACTAAAGGGTGATGAATATGAGATGGGGGGGGGGGGGGGGGGGGACACAGAACTGTACACACACACACACACACACTTCCACACACACACCCATGATAACAAACACGCCAGCATCACACACACACACACTATAAATCTACCTCCCCGCGTACAGCAAAGCAATCAGTAGCAGATGTCAGAGAGTATCAGTCACAGCATAACATATAGACTGATGTCATGTTTACTAGAGACACTAGCAGGGAGGTTTGTATGTAACATAAAAACACATGCCATCTTAAACAGCTACACTAGCAGGGAAGTTTGTTTCCATCCATCCATCCATTAGCTTTACCGCTTATCCTGTACAGGGTCACGGGGGGGCTGGAGCCTATCCCAGTGGACACAGGGCGAGAGGCGGGGTACACCCTGGATAGGTCGCCAGACACATAGGGACAGACAACAACTCACATTCACACCTACAGGCAATTTAAAGACGCCAATTAACCCGCATGTTTTTGGACTGTGGGAGGAAACCCACGCGAACACGGGGAGAACATGCAAACTCCACACAGAAAGGCCCTTGGCTGAGGTGGGGATTGAACCCAGGTCCTTCTTGCTGTGAGGCAACAGTGCTAACCACCGAGCCACTGTGCTGCCCGGCGGTTTGTATGTAACATAAAAACATATGCCATCCTAAACAGCTACACTAGCAGTTCTGCAGATTATTATACAGCCAGTTATTACATACTAGCATTACAGCCTGTACGTAGTCTCACTGTTCAGTTGGCTTACGTCCCTGTGACACACACACACACCGTGACTATGAGAAACGACTGTCACACACACACAAACACACACACACACACACACACACACACACACACACACACACACACACACACACACACACCGTGACTATAAGAAACGACTGTCACACACACACACACACACACACACACACAGACACACACCATGACTACGAGAAACAACTGTCACACACACACACACACATACACACACCATGACCATGAGAAACGACTGTCACACACACACACACACAGACTGTCAGTATGCTGACACCGACTGTCACACACACACACCATGACTATGAGAAACGACTGTCACACACACACACACACACACACACACTGGATGGACTGGTAGAGCTGTTATGAGAATGAAAACACACACACACACACACACACACACACACACACACACACACCATGACTACAAGAAACGACTGTCACACACACACACCGTGACCACGAGAAACAACTGTCACACACACACACACACCATGACTATGAGAAACGACTGTCTCACACACACACACACACCGCGACTATGAGAAACACACACACACACACACACACACACACACACACACACACACACACCATGACTAGGAGAAACAACTGTCCCACACACACACACACACCGTGACTATGAGAAACGACTGTCACACACACACACAAACACACACACACACACACACTGGATGGACTGGTAGAGCTGTTATGAGAATGAAAACACTCTGTCTGACAGAAGGATGGACACACACACACACACACACACACACACACACACACACACACACACACACACACACACACACACACACACACATTGTACACACACATACATACTGTACACACACACACTCATACACCATACAGTACCCACACAAATACACACACACACACACACACAGTACCCCCCCACACACACACACACACACACATACAGTACACACACAAATACACACACATACATATACACACACACACACACACACACACACACAAACACACACACACACACACACACACACACACACACACACACACACACACACACACACAGACACAAACACATACAGTACCCACACAAATACTCACACATACACACACACACACACAAATGCACACAAACACACACAGTACACCCCCCCCACACACACACACAGACACAAACACATACAGTACACACAACACACACACACACACACACACACACACACACACACACACACACACACATACTGTACAAACAAACACACACACACACACACACACACACACACACACACACACACACACACAGTGCATATCCAATCCTTTAGTGAACTCCATTTCCCTTTGACATGCTTTTACCTGGGCATCCAAATCAAAGCCCTACAGGGGGGCATAGTTCTCCAGCCAAGGCCATGAGAGGAACAGCGAGAGCCAGTAATGAGAGGGAAATCACTGTTTCTGGATCTGGATGAGTCTGCTCACACGAAGCCTCTCCTGAAATAAGGCTAGGTACAGAAGGGAAAGATTGCTGTATTGATTGGTTTGACTCACTCCCAAACAACAGCATCATCCAGTACAAGGTGCCTTTCCGTGTACCAGGCATTTCACTGTACAGTATGCCCATCCCTAAACATTAGGCAGACAAATGACAAACTAGGGATCTATCATTAGCATAGGATTAGCTCTGGATTGAGGAGATAGTACAGATCCCTATGCTAATGACAGGCTATCCTAATGACAGGCATGTCTGAATAGTGTACAAAGGATTGCACTTTAGATGAATAATCTTTTGCTGTTATAATCAAACCAAACAAAAATGCATCTTTATTTCATGTTGTCACGGCAACCGCAAAGTCTACTGAGGTTTCACCCTGCGTCTGTATTCCTATCGGTTCTGAAAACCACGGGCAACGACTTTATTGGGAATTAATCGTGAACATTTTCAATATCCTGGAGACCAGAAGGACTCACAGAACGTTTGGCTAATGGACTCTCCATGAGAGCTTTTCTCTTTGAAAACGTCGGAATCAAAAAAGGCAGTTGGCTCTAAGGACTGGTAGTTCAAAAAGAACCCCCACTTCCTCTACAGCTATGGCAATGGAAAATAAAAACAACCCCTGCTTCCACTACAGCTATGGCAATGGAAAATAAAAACAACCCCTGCTTCCACTACAGCTATGGCAATGGAAAATAAAAACAACCCCTGCTTCCACTACAGCTGCTTCCACTACAGCTAACAACAGGCAATGGAAAAAGGAAAAAACAACCCCTGCTTCCACTACAGCTATGGCAATGGAAAATAAAAACAACCCCTGCTTCCACTACAGCTATGGCAATGGAAAATAAATGACAGAGAGAGAGAGCGAGAGAGAGACAGAGAGAGAGAGAGAGGGCAGATAGAGGAGTGATTTTGTGACATTGTGTTTAACGATCTTGAAATGTTTTGGATTACATGTGTGAAAACATGTAAATGTGCTGCATGCACTGTGTGTGAGCGTGACAAACAGAATATTCACACACAGGTGTCCCGTGTTGGGCTGTGCGTGTCTGCATGCGACAGTAACAACAGGCGTGTAAAAAGGAAACGTAGAACACAGAGGTGTCCCGTGTTGGGCTGTGCGTGTCTGCATGCGACAGTAACAACAGGCGTGTAAAAAGGAAACGTAGAACACAGAGGTGTCCCGTGTTGGGCTGTGCGTGTCTGCATGCGACAGTAACAACAGGCGAGTAAAAAGGAAACGTAGAAACGTGAGTGAGTTAATTACAGTGCTTACACTGTACACGTGCATACAGTCTGCTGGTCACTTTGTCTTATGTTATGTTTGCTGTGCAATGGAGGATTTCTAGAGGATGGGAATGACATTAACATTAATAAACGAGAGAGAAAGACAGAGAGAGAGAGAGAGAGAGAGAGCGAGAAAGAGAGAGAGAGAAACAGATAGAGATAGAATGAGAGGGTTCTACCTGGACTAATCCCCCCCCACACACACACACACACACACACACTCACACACACTCCCACCCTCACCCCCCCCCCCCTTGCAGTCCGCACATCCTCCTCTGGATTGAGGAGATAGCACAGATCCCTATGCTGAAGACAATCCTCACTGCCACTGTCCGTGTGGGATTCCAATCCATACCAATCGTGACGGCTACTTTTAGTAGTACTTTCTGTGTGTGTGTGGGGGGGGTGTGTGTTTTGCTGCTGTACTGTGTGTGTGTGTGGGGGGGTTGTGTGTGTTTTGCTGCTGTATGTTCTGTGTGTGTGTGTGGGGGGGGGGGGGTACTGTGTGTGTGTTTTGCTGCTGTATGTTCTGTGTGTGTGTGTGGGGGGGGGGTACTGTGTGTGTGTTTTGCTGCTGTATGTTCTGTGTGTGTGTGTGTGTGGGGGGGGGGGTACTGTGTGTGTGTTTTGCTGCTGTATGTTCTGTGTGTGTGTGTGTGTGTGTGTGTGTGTGTGTGTGTGTGTGTGTGTGTGTGTGTGTGTGTGTGTGTGTGTGTGTGTGTGTCGGGGGGGGGGGTACTGTGTGTGTGTGTTTTGCTGCTGTATGTTCTGTGTGTGTGTGTGTGTGTGTGTGTGTGTACGGTGCTGTGTGTGTGTGTGTGTGTGTGTGTGTGTGTGCGTGTACAGTACTGTGTGTGTGTGTGTGTGTATGTTCTGTGTGTGTTTCCATGTGTGTGTGTGAATAGTCTTTTGTTGACGAGTGGTCCTTGTATGACAAAAACGCAAGGTTTCGTGAGAAATTTCTTTGGAAAAAAAGAAACCATCTGTACATGGTGACTGTTGGTCTAACAGTGATGGAACAGCTGAATTAGCAGTGCTGCCTCCATGTCTGATTGACATCGGTCCACTCCACTCCACTGGACCTTAAAGGAGCTTATGGCTCAAAGAACCAGACATCAACGTTAGACAGATCACATCATTACTATTTAAGATACATTACATAACACAAAATTTTGAAGTTGGTAGAGTGAAAATATCATTTGAGAATGTGTTTAATTTGGCTAATTGATGTTCAGATGGCCCTGAATACTTTTACGTAAGATGTGTGAAAAGTCAAGCTTCAGACGAGGGAGTCCCTGCACCAACATCATTATAAAAAAACACATTTTCTGTAAATGTAACTGCGGCCGGACATGTATTTTCCTCTTGTCTAAAAATGAGCCTTGCTGAACTGTTTCACTGAGGACCCTGAGGGTTCTTCCCTTGCTTCTATGCTTACAACAAAATGCATGTGGACAATCTTCTATCTTGTGGTGTGGAATCTTTGTGGTATTCATGGACAGGATCTCACGGCGTAGCCGCGGGGGAGGGGGGCTGCGGGTTGGTGGGCAGAGGATTGCATCACTGCTTTTTGCAGATGATGTGGTCCTGATGGCATCATCAGTCTGCGACCTGCAGCACTCATTGGATCGGTTCGCAGCCGAGTGTGAAGCGGCTGGGATGAGGATCAGCACCTCCAAATCTGAGGCCATGGTTCTCAGCAGGAAACCGATGGATTGTCTACTCCAGGTAGGGAATGAGTCTTTACCCCAAGTGAAGGAGTTCAAGTATCTTGGGGTCTTGTTCTCGAGTGAGGGTAAAATGGAACGAGAGATGGGCCGGAGAATTGGAGCAGCGGGTGCGGTGTTGCAGTCGCTCTATCGCACCGTTGTGAAGAGAGAGCTGAGCCAGAAGGCAAAGCTCTCAATCTACCGGTCTATCTTCGTTCCTACTCTCACCTATGGTCATGAAGGGTGGGTCATGACCGAAAGAACGAGATCGCGGATACAAGCGGCGGAAATGAGTTTCCTCCGGAGGGTGGCTGGCATCTCCCTTAGGGATAGGGTGAGAAGTTCAGCCATTCGTGAGGGACTCGGAGTAGAGCCGCTGCTTCTTTGCGTAGAAAGGAGCCAGTTGAGGTGGTTCGGGCATCTAGTAAGGATGCCACCTGGCCGCCTCCCTAGGGAGGTGTTCCAGGCACGTCCAGCTGGGCGGAGGCCGCGCGGGGCAGACCTAGGACCAGGTGGAGGGATTATATCTCCACACTGGCCCGGGAACACCTTGGAATCCCCCAGTCAGAGCTGGTTAATGTGGCCCGGGAAAGGGAAGTTTGGGATGCCCTGCTTGAACTGCTACCTCCGCGACCCGACCCCGGACAAAGCGGATGACGATGATGATGATGATGATGACAATCTTCTAGATCTTCCTTGGCCTACATAAGCATGCCTATGTGTATTGTATTCTCCTGGGCTGGGCTGGGTTGGGCTGGGCTGGGCTGGGCCGGGTTGGGCTGGGCTGGGCTGTTCTTCAGCTTAGTGCACTCTCAATGCTTCTCAGCGGGTCTGTTTGCTACAACACACACACACACACACACACACACACACACACACACACACACACACACACACACACACACACACACACACACACACACACACACACACACACACACACACACACACACACACACACTTTCCAAGAATGTACCATTCTTTACAAATGTAAGAAGAACTATTTTCATTAAAGGCCGAAGAAAGATAAGAACTTGTACATGCATCCTCTGTGGAGATCAAAGGCTTTTTCTTTTTCAGGTTTGAGCTGAGTAATCCCCAGGTAACCTGACAATAGGACCAGCGTACAGAACCAACAGCAACACCAAAACACTGTCAGTTACATAAAGACTGAGAATACATGAGTAGTTGTGAGTATGTATCATTAGGGTGCAAATGTTTTTCATTGAACATGTTTGATACGTGGCTTGTACTATGCTGGTTCATTAGTTATTTATTGTAGTGTTGTGGTTTTTGTGTGTCTGTTTTTGCGATCACTTGTTTTACTCTGTGCTGCTGCCTATCTTGGCCAGGACACCCTTGCAAAATAAATTATTAATCTCAATGGGATCTTTCCTGGTTAAATAAAAAAAAATTTAATAAAAAATGAACTATGTTCTACTGTGGTCATGGTCACATCAAGGTAGGGATGAATAGGGAAAAGGGGAAAAGGTCAAGCAATTCCACAGTTTGCACTCTGTTGCACCCGAGCATTAAGCAATAACCTCAAAGCTGAAAGAACTACCTTTCCTATTCGAAGTTGAATCTGGAAAGGAAATGTCTGGAGGAAACGAGTTCTCCTGGGCTCTGCCAGAGGGCTGCTGATAGCGTCATCATCCCCGTGGCCAGTTCATTGTCTCATAGTGGAGCGACTCCAGGTAGAATCTCAAAAGCCAGTGTTCGCTTGCAAACGCCCCCCAGAGAATTCCAGCCATGTTGTTTCAAATGAAGAATCATTTCCTTTTCTTTTGCGATGGGGACAAAGAGTGCCGTGCGTACGTTCTCCCTCCTGGCTGGACCACTGCAGCGGAGCGTATTTGGGGTACGCATGCGCCACAGCCCTGGAGAGGCTCCAGTATGTTCAGCACTCACCTGCCAGGGCTCTCACACACACCAAACCCTGGCAGCGCCTCACTCCCTCTCACGCGCTCTCACACACTGACTCCCACTCAGGACCAATGCCACCTATAGAATCCTCCTCCGCACACAGACGTCCCTACACATCCTAGCCACACAATACCTACAGAATCCTCTTCACAGATAAGTCCCTTCAGCGTGGCGGCCTCCCCCACCCTTTGGAACTCCGTCCCCGTGGAGATCAATCATGCTGGGTCCTTAGAAACCTTAAAAAGGCACTTTAAAAACATGCCTGTTTGGTCAAGCTTCTGATTAAACAAACTGAACTGATTTGAACTGATTGTAATTTGATCATTTGTGTAGGGTGAATGACTTACTACTTATGTGTAAACTACTCTTTATCAATTTTGTAGATTATCAATTAATTAATAAATTAATATTATAATCGATCAATTTGATATTAAATAATTAAGGGGGCACCACCCAAAGATTTAAGCTTATTGCATGGCTCGATGGGAAACCAGGTCTGATTTGGCATTAATTTAATAAGTAGGCCTAGTTGAAGTTTTAGTCTCAATTCTGAAGTAGTGACGTTCTAAGTTACGAGAATAAATGATTGTATGGAAATGAAGATATGACACAGCTGGGATTGGTTGCAAAGCAATTCTATTTATTTACTAGTCTAAAACACATGAAAATTACAGTACTACAAAGAATGACTAAATGATGACATTAATAAACTAAAGTGGTTAGTAGCTAAACATACACAGTATAACAGTTGAAATATTGATAAATTATGGTAAGCATAACACATCAGAAATTATCTAAGTTATAGCATCCAACGCTCAACGTATGAAAAGCATGGGTTACGTTACTGTGAGAAGAAAGGCGGAGCTGTGGCTCAAGGATTGGTTTTATTAGCTTGCTGTTGTGGCTGGAGCCAATTTGAGAAGTCCGTGGTTCCTTTGGTAAAGTTCTGAAAGTTAGTTCCTTGTTTGAATAAACATGGAAAAGCAACGTGGGTTTTTGGTCTTCTTTGACGTGTTCATCGTGCGCTGGTTCAGTTTGAAAGTGTGCAAGGTTTTCCGGCCTTGTAGTGAGGAAAAGGCCTAAAATCCTTTGTCCAAAGAGTTGCTTGCAGACACGTGGTCAAAGAATAAGGTTGGGTGAAATTTTTTATCAACCCGTGTAACGCAGGGCGGCCTTCCCAGGTTACGTGTGGATCTTAAAAAGCCAGGTTCCCTGGATGAGAACTCTATTTAAGATAGTTTGAGAGGGGGTTTCCAAAAGGTGGCTGAGGTCACCTGATTGGCCACTGGTCAGGGACTAGAGGTGTAAATTATCTCACTGTATGAGATAAGGGTTTTCAGCTTGATTAGCTCAAATCATTTTCTTTCTATTTATACCTGTATGCTAAGAATATGTTCTATATAAACGTTTGCAAAGTTTACAAAATATCATGGTGGACATTTGGATACCAAACATGACTAGGCTAATTATGTTAGGTAGCTTAGTAAAACAGTACAACATATATAATTATTACAAAATACAAACAATTGATGTTACAATTTCTTCTCATTGTCAATGTCCAATAATTTAATTGATTGTTCCTTTGGCAACAGTTTATTAATCCCAATTCATTAATCCTTAAAGTAGCAGTTGGAATTGTTGGAATAGAGTTAAGGTTTTATGACCCTTTGTGTTGAGAGACCATGCTTTGATTCTCTGGAATGAGGGGGATGGTTTGAGGATTGGTTTCCCTACATTTGTTTACTACAACATATGAATAGTTTTAACTACAAGTCTTTCTTTAGCTTGTGAAGTGTCCTTGGGTTACTTGAAAGGCGCTCTTAAGTTAAACACATATTATTATTATTATTATTATTGTTATTATTATCATTATTATTATTATTATTAATAATAATAATTATGATTAGGGGAAGCCTAATCACAGAAGCTTCCTGTGCGACCTGACTATTGCTAAGGCCAGGCCGTTTCCAAGGAGTTAAGTGGAGCGTGGCGGAGAATTCACAGAGGCTGAACTCAGGACAAGTACACAGGAAATTGAACATAACCTTGTCTAAACTGAATACGCTACATCTATCGACATCAAAGAGAATATCGTTCATCTGCTAATCATTCAGCATGAAAAAAGGAAACATCAAACACTAACAGAATCATCCCATGTCAAACATGGTAAAAATCCTTCCGCTTGCATGGCTAGTTAAAAAAGCATCTATAACCGCAACACAATGTGTAATCACATGAACATAAAAACACAATAGGCTGCAGAAGTTCAGTTTCCATTGGTGAATAAAAACAACGTTGTCGTAAATGGCGGGGGACACCAAACACTAAAAAATAGACAACTTTAATCTGAAGCTTAAGTTTAGAGAGAGAAGTGACCGACGTTGTAGAATAACAAAATATTTGTTCAAGTGTTAATACACAGCAATTTTCTTTATATGATGGTCCAGACAGACAGATTAAGCCAAGATCTTCAGCTGACCCGTCAAAACCTGCAACATCACTGATTGGTGTGTGTGTGTGTGTGTGTGTGTGTGTGTGTGTGTGTGTGTGTGTGTGTGTGTGTGTGTGTGTGTGTGTGTGTGAGATATTGTCTAGTTGGGTGTGCGTGTGTGTGTGTGGGTGTGTGTGTGTGTGTGTGCCTGTGTGCGTGTGTGTGTGTGATAGTGTCTGTGTGCATGCATGCTTGGGAGTTTGTGTGTGCGTATGTCCGTGTGTGTGTGTGTGTGTGTGTGTGTGTGTGTGTGTATGTGCTAAAGATAGGGAGGGCGGATCATGCTGAACATCCCTGATTAATGACAAGGGGCAAGCTCTGCTTTCTTATTTTGGTCCAAATGAGACAATATTGTTCTTTGAATCGAAATTAAAAGGTCAAACCGTAATGAAGATGGGCGTTACAACTTAAAAAGTTAATACCTCAAACGACCGTTAAAAAACACTCGCAAACAAGTAATAATTGTAATATAGGAAGTAATCTAAAAGAAAAAAATCAACGGATGATGTAAAAAATACCACGGCTCATCCTACACATAACTCCATGTATATTGTTCCCGCAGGCGCGTATAGATTCTTTATAGCGCGCGAATTTAAGGGTTATTGAACGGAATTGATAGTAATTGAGTACATAAGGGTTGGTGGGACTGGTATGGTACATTGAGGGGATCTTCTCCCCTGCTAAGTAGCCTACACAAATGAGCAGAGGATGAATGTGAGTGAGAACGATTAGTCTTTGTAGTTTAATGCGCTCTCTTGTGCCATTACCAGAAGTATGAGGTCTTTTAATCAAGGAACATAAAATGTACACTTTCATTAAAGTATAACAGTCATTTCACAGAGATTATGGAGTAAAAAAAAGTTTTAAGACTGCAGAACTAACATAAAGCGGTTCGTTACGCAATCCTTGTTGAAAACGGTTAAAAACGTAGGAAAATATTGCTTGCCTGTTTATGATCAGTCATCGGTCATTCGGGTGGTTAGGCTGCATTAAACACCAGACTTTTCTTTAAACTCCAAGAAGGGTCAGGTTCAAACACCCTCAACAATGGGGTGAAAACGCAGTAATTCGGTAGCCTACACTGCAAGGCACGGTCTTATCGTCTGTCCAACTCCGTTCGTAAAGATTACTCCTGTTGTCCCCCTCGCCGATTGTGTGACCCGCGCAGAGCTTTCACGCTTCCACAATGGCCGGAGACTCCGATTACTGCAGGGAGGGAATCGCCCACTTCAACATCATTCAGTCTGTCCTCACGAAAGAGTCAATCTGCTGACTTCATTACGAAATCAAACGCTTCCAACCTCAACAACAAGCAGCATAAGGCAGCGCGAATGCCTACCCCCCTCATTGGAATGACCACAATGATGCGCAATTGGAAACGGAATGAAAGACGCGCCCATAGCGCCCCAGAAACCACTTTCACTCTTTCCCTCTCCTCAACGAACTCTGCTGGTAACAGGTATTCCTTCTGTGAGTGTCTATGGACTACTCGAAAACTATGACGACGTTTGCCACGCTAGAAGTTCGTCATGACAACAATATGAGTTTTGATGTTCGAAAATGCTCGTTGGCGTTTATTCCCATATGGTTATATGATGTATTTGAACAGTTTACAGCAGGCTAAACGTGGATTACCTTATGTTGGTAAAATATATTTTATTAATAAAATACGTTTCACAGTCCATTAACCACATTTTCTAGGCACTGATTACTGTAAAAAAGGACTGAGCAAAGTGCGTGTGTATGTTGGAGTTAGTTTCTTATCTGCTCTCATTTTAAAGCAAGGTGATAGTTGATTAAACATTGATTAATATACATACATTTTATTAATATTATTATAATTATTATCATCAATGTTACCATGATTCTCCTCCTGGTTGTTATATCGCTTCTATTAAAGTTGTCACTGTTATTACAACGGTTAGATTCAAAACATCTTGACAGCGAAAGAATTCACCTGTAATTGGATTTAGGAATTCTCTTTCCATTGTAATGACCAGTAACAATTGTAAGCGGAAAACGCCAGGAAATAAGTGTGAGCAATTGAGTGTTCTCCTTTTACGAGTTTGATGCAGCTGTCCTCATCTCTCTCTCTCTCTCTGTTTGTGTGTGTGTGTGTGTGTGTGTGTGTGTGTGTGTGTGTGTGTGTGAGAAAGAGAGAGAGCAAGAGAGGGATCAAGAGAGCAAGGGCAAGAGAGAGAGAGAGTGCAAGAGAGAGAGAGAGAGAACAAGAGCGAGAGTGAAAGAGAGAACACGAGAGCGAGAGAGGTTGAGGATCAAGGCTAAATTGGAGTATGGAGTCTTTTTCCCATATTTCCCAAGCCTCTGGGAATCCTGCAGTGTTTTGTAGCACCACTGGATCACGTCTCCCTCTTAGGGGTCTGCTGCTAGGGAGACTACACAGGAGGAGAAAATAGCACTCCAATTCCCATGACCCTCTTTAACTTTCTGCTATCGCTTCCTTTTACTCTCTCTCTCTCTCTTTCTCTCTCTCTCTCTTTCTACCTTTCTCACTCTCTCACTCTCTCTTTCACTCTTTCTCTCTTTCTCACTCTCTCACTCTCTCACTCTCTCACTCTGTCTTTTTATCTTGCTCCCTTTTCATAAACTATATGTTGTATTTGTTAAGGTTGTTCCGGTCTCTTTTTTTGCTCAATCGTTTCTCTTTCCCTCATTACGCACATAGTGTTATACTCCTGCATTTCATGCTTTGCTTTAATCCCCACGTTAGGCCTCTTCACATGGTCCACCCCGTACTATGATGCAGTAACAGTGCTAAGCCACAAGCAGTAAAGTGTCACTAAATGGGTTTTTTATTCCAACACATATTTACCATCATCTTCAAAGAGACAGGTCATAATGAAAATCTAAGTTCTACCATCTTCAAAGAGACAGGTCATAATGAAAATCTAAGTTCTACCATCTTCAAAGAGACAGATCATAATGAAAATCTAAGTTCTACCATACGGAAGGAGTTCTAGAAGGCCTCTGGGATCATGGACCATTGAATTCTGTCCATTAATAAATGGATTTAAAATAGCCTTTCCAGCAAAGATATTTCCTAAATGGATATAAAAATAAATACAAATCTAAAAAAATAGATTTCCTGAAATAGACCTGTCATAAATAGGATTGACCTCCCTGCTTGTCTGCTCACCTGAAGGATGCACTCTGCTATATTATGTTACCAAACAACGTTATTACGGCAACAAATCCCTGCGGATATGGTTTAGTAATCCGCACTTCAGTGAGTGCTGCCTGTGCACAAGACACCAACATCCTGATTCTGTTGTCTTTCTATGAGAGAATAAGACACCAACATCCTGATTCTGTTGTCTTTCTATGAGAGAATAAGACACCAACATCCTGATTCTGTTGTCTTTCTATGAGAGAATAAGACACCAACATCCTGATTCTGTTGTCTTTCTATGAGAGAATAAGACACCAACATCCTGATTCTGTTGTCTTTCTATGAGAGAATAAGACACCAACATCCTGTTCTTGTTGTATTTCTATGAGAGAAGAAGACACTAACATCCTGATTCTGTTGTCTTTCTATGAGAGAATAAGACACCAACATCCTGTTCTTGTTGTATTTCTATGAGAGAAGAAGACACTAACATCCTGATTCTGTTGTCTTTCTATGAGAGAATAAGACACCAACATCCTGTTCTTGTTGTATTTCTATGAGAGAAGAAGACACTAACATCCTGATTCTGTTGTATTTCTATGAGAGAAGAAGACACTAACATCCTGATTCTGTTGTATTTCTATGAGAGAAGAAGACACTAACATCCTGATTCTGTTGTATTTCTATGAGAGAAGAAGACACTAACATCCTGATTCTGTTGTATTTCTATGAGAGAAGAAGACACCAACATCCTGTTCCTGTTGTCTTTCTATAAGAGAAGAAGACACCAACATCCTGATCCTGTTGTCTTTCAATGAGAGAAGAAGACACTAACATCCTGATCCTGTTGTCTTTCTATGAGAGAAGAAGACACTAACATCCTGATTCTGTTGTATTTCTATGAGAGAAGAAGACACTAACACCCTGTTCCTGTTGTCTTTCTATGAGAGAAGAAGACACTCACATCCTGTTTCTGTTGTCTTTCTATAAGAGAAGAAGACACTCACATCCTGTTCCTGTTGTCTTTCTATAATATCCTGTGGACACTTATATTAGCTCCATTATTTGTTTTCTATGATTTGACGTAGTACCAGGATTATGGCATTGATTAATTATGATAATTGCCACCCATATTTTAAGGGACACAGTTTGGAGACTCTACTGGAATTGATGGAGCAATTATTTTGGATTGTGTTTCGATGTGTGCGTGGGTGTGTGTGTGTGTGTGTCTGTTAGTGCCTGAGTGTGCACACCTGTGCCATGCCAGCTGACAATACAGCTGACAAAAAAAAAAAGACAATCCATCAAAAAATCCATCATCATTCCTGGCTTACTTCAGCGTGTAGTTTTTGTGTTGGAATGGACAAATCAATGCCTGAGCCATTGGACCAGAATGTACTCATTTCGGTTAGGGATGTGTTATGCGTGCAGTGTACATCTCACTCTACTTGGAATACTTGGATCCACGCAAGTGACTGTAAGCTGAATTTTAGAGCGGTAAGTTGTGGAAAGTAGCTTAACCCTTCAACAAGTCTTAGTCTGAGACTGAGGGTCTCTGGGGGAGAAATATAAGTGAGGCCTCCACCCTGAAGAGAAAACAGAGGTAGAGGCTGAGGCAGACTTCCTTACCCCACCACCAATGTGACATTTTCTAAACAAGACGCCGGTTCTCTCAGGACAAACATGTGTTAAAACAGCCTGGGCAGACGCTTGTCCACTGCAAGGCAGCAAGTCATGAAATACCGCATCTGAAATCTACTGCAGTCTTGTTTCACAATATGTATTGCAACATGTCTATGTATATATATATATATATATATATATATATATATATATATATATATATATATACACATATATATATATACACATATATATATATATATATATATATATATATATATATATATATATATATATATATATATACACATATATATATATACACACACGTCTATATATACACATACACATATATATATATACACACATATATATATATATATATATATATATATATACACACATATATATATATACACATATATATATATATATACATATATATATATATATATATATATATATATATATATATACATATATATATATATATATATATATATATATACTGTATGTATGTGTATGCTGTATATATGCTTATATATGTGAAGTAATACACCGTAGGTTTGTTATTCATTTCTTTTTCACTTTCTCCAACATATCAACGTTACTTTTCTTCAGCTTTCTCCATGAAATAGACCAAAACAATGGCCGCTAAGCAGAGTATTGACTTGGTTGCTACAAAACACAAAATCAGATAGTATTCACATAACTGACTTACCTAAAGAAAGAGGTAGACACTGTGGCCATCAGGACGAGACGTTGGTGTTGTTTGTGTGTTTGGCTGTATAGCGAGTGCATGTAAGTGTGTGTGTGTGTGTGTGTGTGTGATGAGAGATTGCGAGACAGATAGCCAGTAGGTTGTGTTTGCCTTGTAATGCAAAGAGGGAACACAGTCTTTAATTAAGGCTAAATCCCTAAATATGAGAAAGGCAGCCCTATTTATAGAAGCATTCAAACTAACACAGGCGCTGGGGGTGAGAAGTCAGCTAGGTGTTTGGTAACCTCTCCACATGCAGTTGACGTTATGTTTTCCCTGCTTTCTGGTCCCCACATGCAGCAGCAGAAGCTGTTTAAGGGCTTCACACAGGCTACAACCAGAATGAAAAGCACAACTGGAGAAAAAGACAAAGAGAAAAACGTTTCAATCCGAGACAGACTTGCAGTCATTGTGTCCACTTGATTTGGAATAAATCAGTGAATGAAATCTAGGACAAAGGAATATACGCATTCCTCAAACCCTCTAGTCAAACGATTGGCTTTTTTTCTTCTTTGCTTTGATTTGACTGGCTGTCCGATGGCCAAGGAGCAGAGACAGGTTTCATGTGTTTTCCATCTCTCTTCCCGTTTCACTCCATTACACCTGCTCCAGAACCTCCTCTGCTACCAATCAGCTTCTCCGCTCACACTCTCTCGAAAAGAAAACTTAGCAGAGCATTCCTAAACAAAGGGCCCTGGCCAACATAACAGCTTTGCCTCTCGATAACCTGACACATTATTTTTTACACGCAGTGTCTTGTCTGTGTATTATGTCCCCAAAAACTCTCTTGGATCCTAGAATGTGTTACAGCTTGAACATAGCAGGAGTCTGTTTTGCCAAAACAGACGAGTGACTTTGGTTGCTCAGTGCTCTGTCGACTTTATCCTTCTGACGGTGCGCAGCCGCTCTATCCACTAAACGGCCCCTTACAGCCGCTCTATCCACTAAACGGCCCCTTACAGCCGCTCTATCCACTAAACGGCTCCTTACAGCCGCTCTATCCACTAAACGGCCCCTTACAGCCGCTCTATCCACTAAACGGCCCCTTACAGTCGCTCTATCCGCTAAACGGCCCCTTACAGCCGCTCTGTCCGCTAAACGGCCCCTTACAGCCGCTCTATCCGCTAAACGGCCCCTTACAGCCGCTCTGTCCACTAAACGGCCCCTTACAGCCGCTCTGTCCACTAAACGGCCCCTTACAGCCGCTCTGTCCGCTAAACGGCCCCTTACAGCCGCTCTATCCACTAAACGGCCCCTTACAGCCGCTCTATCCGCTAAACGGCCCCTTACAGTCGCTCTATCCACTAAACGGCCCCTTACAGCCGCTCTATCCACTAAACGGCCCCTTACAGCCGCTCTATCCACTAAACGGCCCCTTACAGCCGCTCTGTCCACTAAACGGCCCCTTGCAGCCGCTCTATCCACTAAACGGCCCCTTACAGCCGCTCTGTCCACCAAACGCCGCTCTATCCACTAAACGGCCCCTTACAGCCGCTCTGTCCACCAAATGGCCCCTTACAGCCGCTCTGTCCACTAAACGGCCCCTTACAGCTGCTTACACTTCACTGCTGCAGCTGCTGCAGTGTGGCAATGGCATTATGCAAGGTGTGTGGGTGTGTAACTGGCTCTATGTAGAGTGTGTGTGTGTGTGTGTGTGTGTATGTAACTGGCCTTATGTAAAGTGTGTGTGTCTGTGTGCAAATTGACTTTTGTAGTGTGTGTGTGTGTTTGTAACGGCCCCTTGTAGAGAGAGTGTGTGTGTGTGTGTGTGTGTGTGTGTGTGTAACGGCCCTATGTAGAGTGTGTGTGTCTCATTCTCACCTCAGTCGTCGTCGCCATGGCCCCCGTCGCCATGGCACTGTGGTTCCACTTCAGCACCATGAAAGGAGTCACCTGATGCCCTGGTTGGCCACTCTGGTTGGGGTCAGCTTACCGTGGGGAAAAAGACGTCTGGGCACTGGGTTGTTGTGTGAGGCAGGCTAAGCCTTACGTGGCCTTACAAGCCTTACACACATACACACACATTTTCACAAGGCGTGTATGCTGTGATATGCATTTGCAAAGACACAATCTTAAACTCTTTCTCCTCTCCTTGACCAACACAACCCCATGGTAAATGGGCTTTTAATCTTCATTAAAATGTAATTACTTTCAGCTGGTTCCCCTCATTTCTAGTAAACACCTTCTGGACAAACGCACAACACCAACTGAACTGGTAAAGATGAACATACCCAATGTGTGTTTATCTTTGTTCATCTGTAGGCATCGTGTTTGTTGAAAACAACACCCAGACAAAATCACATTTCCAGCCTTTTATTGGAATTGGATTTGTATTTATGTTTGATAACTTGATAAGTTAATTTAACACAATTTGATGCGGTGTACATCCACTTATTATTTAGGTGTGTGTGTGTGTGTGTGTGTGTGTGTGTGTGTGTGTGTGTGTGTGTGTGTGTGTGCGTGCGTGCGTGCGTGCGTGCTACACCAGGGGACTATAAACAGGCAGAGAAACAGAGTGGTTGAACCTCAATCAACGTTATGGCAGAAAGAAAGTCCACACAAACACACTGCCTGGATGACTGGCTGACTGATTCAAATGAAGATCAGGAGGGAGATTCCATCGACATAATCAAGTGGAGGGGATCCAAATGACTCCTGTGGGCCTTAGGAAAACTTCCATTCTTGGCAACGGTATGGAGGATAGTAGCTACCTTCAGACATCTCGCGAGGATGAGGAAGGTACATAAGGTTGTGTCAAACCAGAATCAGATGTTAGATTATGGATGAAGGATTAGTACTGCGTAAGTAGTTAATTCTTCTTAGATTACAACCTGTTGAGGTCAATGCATCAGACGTTCTAGTTGCCTGGCGACTGGATGAGGAGGTGGCCTGGATGATTTTGTTTGTTTTTACCAACCGTTGTCTTCTTCTTCTTATGAGCACGTTAACCTCCCATTTTATCGCCCCACCCAAAATATTTCAGAGCCGTCACCAGTCTGCTGTCCAGTGAGACAACATCGCTGCTCCCAGATCAGTAAATAACTTTTTAATAATCATACTTGAAACTAAACTCCCTGCAATCAGGTCTGGATAAGGCCAAGATAAGGGCCTTGGAAAATGCAGCACAGTCCCAGAGTTAATTGAATCACCAGTTGCGTGTGTGTGTGTGTGTGTGTGTGTGTGTGTGTGTGTGTGTGTGTGTGTGTGTGTGTGTGTGTGTGTGTGTGTGTGTGTGTGTGTGTGCGTGCATGCGTGCGTGCGTGTGTGAGGATTGCAGATAGGAATACTGTGTCTTTTAGAGTGTTAACAATAGAGAATTCACACATTTGAGGATTATATTGCCCAGTGCCAAATTCTTTTCATGGAAGATACAGCAGCTGCAGGTTTATTAAGCAAGTATGGCAATAGAGGGATCATCCATGCATCTGGCCTTCCCTAAGGATTTGTCTTATGCAACACTGGCTCCCTAAGCTAGGAACTTCTGGAAGTGTTTCTGAAAGCATGTGATGTATTTAGTCTTTCTTTTTCTTCCTCTTATCTTCCTTTGAAGACCCGCGTTGGTTAGGGCCTGTTTGAGTGCTGAGGTGTCTATAGGTTTCGTTGGTTATGGCCTGTTTGAGTGCTGAGGTGTCTATAGGTTTCGTTGGTTAGGGCCTGTTTGAGTGCTGAGGTGTCTATAGGTTTCGTTGGTTAGGGCCTGTTTGAGTGCTGAGGTGTCTATAGGTTTAGTCTGTTCTGTCTGAGCTGATCACGCTCCGGTTTTTATTTCATTCATGAACGCGTTTCAGTGGAAAAATGGCATTTTACTGGAAAAATAAATACTAGTACAATCACCGTATACCTTTGAAGCATGTCTGAAAAAAAAAAGATCTTGGAATTGTGGACTTTGTGAGGGAGTTCTAGTTTGAATGGGTTAGAGGGCTTGCAAAACAGAATTTACAAAATGGCTTTGGAAAACAGTTTGTGTTGTACTGACATAAGTCAACGCAAGTCTTCGCAGGTTACCAGTTTAACAACATCAGGCTGTATAATATATAGATTCCATTTTCACAGACTATTTACAAACGCAGAATACAGAGTGTTGCACTCTCATCTGAAAATGCATTAGCAGCTTCACACATTGTGTTTTGTGTGTCATGCTATCTTTCAATTATGTACACACACACACACACACACACGCACACACATTGCACGCGCACACACACACACACACACACACACACACACACACACACACACACACACACACGCACACACATTGCTGAATAGGCTTGCATGTGGACACTCACAATCTCACACACACACACACACGCGCACACGCGCACACACACACACACACACACACACACACACACACAAACATTGCTGAATAGGCTTGCATGTGGACACTCACACAGACACACACACACACGCACACACACACACATTCTTTGCTGAATAGTCTTGCATGTGCACACTCACACAGACACACACAAGTATGCACATTCATGTCCCTAGACACACACACCAACATACATGTACATGAAAAGGCACACACACCTACGTACATGTACATGAAAAGGCTTTTAAAAAGCACAAATAAGTGAATGTGTTGAGATGCTTTCTTTCCATAAGATAACTGTTCACTTCGTTTTATTTAACGGACACTTGTGTTTTGCAGCCAATCTGACAGCTCACTCCATAATAACACGCTGCAAAGTTAGACCTTCTAGTCACATCAATAAACGCATTATGGCAGCAACGAGCCAAATCTGTTTTGACAAAACCACTAAACAACACCTTTCTGATGACAGTGTGTTTTTTGATTTCAAGTTGATCTCTGGTATAGCACAGTTCCGTGGTCCTGAATGGTATTTATTTTAACAGGCAAACAGGTACTATAAACACTGCTGTTGTTGTTGGCCTCTCTTTGACTATCTCCATCTAGAGGATGATTGGTTGGTTGGCTCTGTGTTGAAGGTCGCCTCAAAAATAAATCACGGACACCAGACGGTCTGTTGAATATCAACCATCTAAAAGAGCGTCTGCAACGACTCCACAAACACTGTCTCTGATGCAATTATTTATAAAGATGTTCATAACTCTACACACACAGACACACACACACACACACACACACACACCACAAAGCAAAAAACCAAGCTGATTATATTCTGTCTGAAGTTAGGGTGAAGTTTGCAACGTGACTTTTTACCTTTTTATTTGTTTCTCTGGTGTGAAAGAAATTGACCATTTCTACGTTTAACAATTATTTCCCTCTTCTCTTTACAGAAACATTTGTAAGTGAGCTCTCAGACTCATATTGATGTCAGCAGGTGTCGGATAATGGCTGTTTACAATCTTCCCAGTGTGATTATACAAAGCACTTCCGTCATGACAACACATACGTGCTTCATTTCTAAGTGAGCTCTAAGCCTTTGATTGATGAGAGAATAAAACTCTCAAAAAAACCAAGAAAGAAAACTAAAATAAGAGCGTTAATGATCGGAATGTTATTCCCTTTGAGAACGCTCCCAGTCCTAGAGGAGGAGGAGTTAGTATTCCCAGCTGGTTTGACTCCCACAAAGTTCAACGCTTAAGATGTGTCGTAACTCAGAATAGTTTCAAAACTGTACGTTTTTGTAGCTGTGGGCAGTTCTTATATTAGCACCTGCATAGAGAACCATCAGACTTTGTTCCAATTAAACCGCTGAACGATCCAACGAAACACGTTGCACCATTATGTAGGCCTTTAGCCTCAAATGAGCTGTGCCACGATCAATGACAGATGATCATAAGTTTCCATCAATATGTGTCCCTAATTAATCTGTCCCACCGTTACTATAGCAGTTAAGCAACAGGGTGCTCTCGGTGTCGTTGAAAGATAATTGGGCGATACATGCGGAGTCTTCCTCGAGGAAGAACTATGCACACGCTGCCGGAGGTGAACTTTTCTAAAGCGGCATGAAATGAGTGTCCATGAGAAAAATAATGAATTGAGCCGAGAGGAAATAAAAATAATGACTAGACTCCAGGGAGAGGAAGTAAAGTGAAGTGAGTCAGGTCAGGAAGTAGGTACCGATTGGATACGGAGCCTGTCTACGTAACACAGTGACTATATTCAGTGACCTATGACCGGGGGTGAAAGTAGATTTTATTTCTTGCCGGTACTCTACCACAACCATTTTTATTTAATGTTTTTTTTATTGCTCCTGAACTGTTCATAGTGAACCTTTGTCCATATAGAGGGATAAGCAGTAGGCCTAGCAACATCTTCTGTAACGTTACTTGCTTTTGAAGGTCCTGCTGCTGCCACTTCTTCTAACAGTTTTCCAGCCTCTTCATTCTGGCACCCAGCCTCTAAATTATCTATTCTTCTAACTTTGGCCTATACATTTTCGTCCATCCATCCATCCATCCATTTTCCGCCGCTTATCCGGGGCCAGGTCACGCTAAATACATTTTCAGTTGCATCTTTTTCTTTCCTTTTAAACATGTGAACTAGTGTTTGTTGCATATTGTTTTCGTAAGCTGTGTTGTTTTTAGAAATTTTTTTAGGCTAATTTCACATCTTCGCGCTTTTAGTGTTTAAACCAACCCGGACTGGCCCCCTAGTGGACAACGGTTTCCGTTGCAAAATCTTAACGGACACGTTGGATTGTTCCAACTTTTGCGTCAGAGCGGAGCGTTGAAATGAACAAGAAGTGGAATTCTACTACTATCGCGAACTGTTTACTGTTGTACTATCGTTAAATACACATGTAATGTATCGATATAATGGAATCAGTTAACATTTGAATATTTATAACCTTATAATAATAAGCTAACTCCAGCGGTGAAGGA
>JAPMUY010008682.1:52500-72837 GCA_026901105.3 Galaxias olidus | reverse complement strand
CAAAAGAGGTCAAACCAATGACAGTGCAGTGGTTGAGGGGCGACTCTTCATAGCGTCCTACTAGCGGCACTTGGCAGTCATAAACCATCATTATAAATTACATACACGTTTTGTCTTTGTCTTCAATACACAAAGTTGCACAGAGACAAACTCAGTGCTGCTCTTTTCGCAATCAAAAGCGATTATGACAAAACTATTTCCTTGTTGACAGTTTGGCAGGATTACAAAAAAATATGACAACAGAGCGAAAAAAAATCCCCCTCATCTAGCTGCCTAATCCCGTAAACTACCACAGTGTCGTTATTCAGATGCTACACGGGGATAGCCGAGTTTGCACAACCTACTTGTGGTTTTCCACACTTCAAACTGGAGCATATCTGAATAAGAACAAGCAAGAAAACTCCACGGGACAAGACATTTGGTTGAAGGAAAACATATACACTTTGTATTGAATGTTTTAGATGTAGCCAATTAACTGTGAATTGATTCGTTACATATTTACAGGAATATGTCAGGAACAGCATTAATTTCTGTTAGCCGTACATAACGTATTTAATTAAGGCACACTGGAAATTTACGTGGTATAAATATTTGTAGCAAGTAGCGGAGTGGTGCTTTAGGGCAAGTGCACGTGCTTGATAGTCTATGGAATGTAGAATTTGAATGCCTGCGCTAGGCTTTCAAGGCAATTTCCTTGTAAGATGTAGGGACATGCGAAATAATAATTATTGTGTAAAACAAATGATTGTGTAAATTAAATGTAAAAAACTATTAAGTAATACTTTCCGATATGTTCGATACGCAACTAGCATGTCCAGTGCGTGGTTTTTGTGTGGCCGTCTGCACAAAGGAAAGAGAGACTGCGCACAACGCATGCTTTGACTGTAAACAAACTAACAGTTGTTTACTTCTTAGTTTACACAACGTACTTTTGTTTTGTACACACCATTGTATTGTTATTATTTGACATATAATGGGATCGCGTATAGGTTTCCTAATTCAGTCAGTCATCTTTCAAAACAGGATTTCCTTCCATTCCAACAACTTTCTTACGTTGCCAGTGCTTACCTTGGTGTTCCCCGTGGATAAAGCCAATCTGCCGGATGTAGCCCTCAATGGGAAGTTTCACAGTATTCGCAATAATTCGTTGGTAAACATTTATCCGTGTTATATTTCTTCAACAAACGCCCAGTCGCAACTCACGCAGCTTCATAGCCACACGCAGTCCGTGCAAAGCTGCCATGAGCTGTGACGTCAGATCTGCCGTGGGAGCAGGCTGAGGGTTGCACCGCGCGCAAACACAAACACGAACACAGAAACACGTTCTCCGGATAAGTGCTCCCATAACAAATACAGAAACACGCAAACAAAACTTTCATATGCAATCCATTTAATTGTACATGTTCTTTGATGTCTATGTATTATTTAAAATAATCAAAGCATTAAAAACACGACTCAAACATGAGAAATATGCGGTTTGAATTTTGATATGGCACAAAAGCATTCCTCGAAAGGCAGCAAATCCGCTCCCCATCACCATCAGCACATCTCTCTCTCTCTCTGCCTCACACCTCCTTGTCCACCAGGTTAGTAATTGCTTTGTTGGCTTTCCACCGTGTGTGTGTGTGTGTTCCAATGGCGGAGGAATCCCCCCTCCCCTTAACGGTATTGACTGGTTCCCAGCTTTCCCTCCTCCAAACCAATGGACCGCAGCAGAAATGATGACAACATTTTCAATATCATGTCAAGGACACTCTTCCTCACACACACATCAGGCACGCAGAGCGCACGCAGAGCACTCACAGGCACGCGAAGCACACACGCGCGCAAAGCACCTATAACCTTTCTGTGTTTCTCTCACTCTGGCTCTTCTTTTTAATGCTGTGTTTCTGACTCTCTCCTTACTACTCTGTTTATCTTCTGTTTTTCGCTCTCTGTGTTTTCTCTCTCCACATGTCTTCCATTCTTCCAGACCAGTCCCCAAAGACCTGAGGCCGTGAAATAATCCAATTAAAATGTCTATATTCATAATACAAACTCTACAGGCCAGACAGTTAGGTAGATTTACAATATAGCGATCAGGTAGGCTATTATCTATTTCAAGGAATCAATGCATATTTGATGCAATTACTAAACATCTGAATTTAGTAAAAAACTAAAAATAAAAAAAACGTGTTATTCTCCCTGTCTCCTTAGAATATGTCGATATGAATATTTTATTCTTTGCTCACGGGCTCATGCGGAGAATCTATAAAGGTCGCAGGAACCAATCTACAACCGTTTATGAAGGATCAAAAGAAGCATGACGAAATCCAACATTCTGTTTTGTAATTTGTTCTAACAAGGATAACTCAATGATAGAAGCACCAAATTGCTTCCCAGTGTTTCTAGCTAAACTTAATTTGTCCTTATAACCCAATTTCTGGTCCGTGTTTTTAAATTGATTAGAGTCTTCAACCAGAGTATGTTGTCGTTACATTTTGTTGTATAAACTCCTGCCTGTTAGCGCTCTCTACTGGTCAGGATTGGTACATCCACTATGGGAACACGGCAGGAATAATGTTTTATTGCTCACACTGTAAAAAATGATTTGGCCTTTTAGTTAGTTCAACTTGTTTCAATAAGTTAGTTGTACTGAATGAAGAAAAAATTGAGTCAACTAGTTATTTCAAGTTGGAACCTGACCAACTGATCAAGGAAAACATTTAGGTCAATGCAACGTTGACATTCAACAGTGTTCAGAGTAAGAGTTGGGAAAAAAAAAAAGTTTTTTCACATGCCTTATATAATTTGCTATGTATGTTTAACAGGGATTGTATCACTTTGAGATTACTCTAGCAAAGTAAAGCACAATCCAAATAAATTGTATTATCATTAATATTCCATCTTCTAATTTGCTGGGATATATGCAAATGCATTACCTCAATGGCCTATCAGGATAGCAGTAACGATGACTATTACTTCATGCGGTCAAGAGTCAGGTGACATATTCAGTATGTTAATTCAATTGTTCTTGAGTAAACTTGAATGTCTAAATTGCATTGACTAATATGTTTTGCTTGATCAGTTGGTCAGGTTCCAACTTGAAATAACTAGTTGACTCAATGTTTTCTTCATTTTAGTACAACTAACTTATTAAAACAAGTTGAACTACCTAAAAGGCCAAATCATTTTTTACAGTGTATAATACAAATAATAATAATAATAATAATAATAATAATAATAATAATAATAATAATAATAATAAACACAGCATACGTAACAGATCAAATATAATTGTAAAACTATAATTTATTTACAGGATATGGTGCATAGATTTTTCATAAAGAGTCCTTTCAATAACCAGTAAATCCTATGTTTGGTTTGTGTTTTCCATGCATTCCATGCTCTGACAGAAACCGTTCTTCGTTGCAATTGTGTCCAGGCAAAATCCATTATTCGGGAGGCGTTTCAAAAAATAAAATGATAAAATAAAGGTTCTGTTCGCTTTTGGGTCCATCTTTTGTCAGGACTGTGCAATCTCAAGTTTGGTTTCCATCTGTGGCGCCTCTACTACCTCACCAGACATAAACTCGTCCTAAACATAAAAAGAAGATTGAAAAAATGTAAACAAAGATTAAAAATTTTTTTTTTTACCCATCACTGAGGTATTTAATTATAAGGCCATATAAAGCATCTTTGGTATTACCAACATTATCAATTATCAAACATTGTCGTATTTACATGGTCTATTATCTGTGTTATTGTCAAACCATAGATGGCTGTAAGTACCAAACCAAATTTTCATCTAAATAGTATATTTGGCTTTACCAACAATATAGACAACTTTAAAGTTTAAACTACTTTTTATCTAAATAATGTATTTGGTTTTACCAACCTGATCATAGATGACTTTAACTATAAGGGAACAGCTGGGGCAGGTGGCTACGTCCTCACCGTTCTCCAAGTCCTCCTACGAACAGGAATAGAGAGAGATCAAACATTAAAAGAGACTGACTGGCGCTAGGATCGTCAACGCTCAGTAGGGTAATATGGACCTGTCATATTCCATAACAATATTATCTACCTCTAAATGAACAGAAATGTGGCACCAATAAGCTAGCGAGCCAGTGTCCATCTAGTTTATTTCCACTTACTTTTGTGATGGCAAATCTATCGCCACAGGGGCAGGGAAAATAATATGTTTCAGTATCTTCGTCATATTCAAAGTCCTCGATTTCAACTTCGTCGTGAAACACAGACATTATGGCTAGAAGAAATAATGTTCTGCTAAAATGATCACATAACTCCAGACGCTTCACATGGGGACCATGGACTCAACTGTGTGACGTTCCTGTGTGTCGCAAAACAAATGACGTACGCATTTACATTTGAGCTATTCTAACATTCACCGCTAGAGGGTAGTAGCAATGTTTCCACAGATCATGCGTAACTGCTGAAATGCAGCGGTGGACTATTTCTAGCAATGGTTCATGGATGTTCTAGGAATGAATGAAACGAACCCCATTGTCAAAAGATATCATTAACTTTCCATGATATTCTTCGTAACTCTATGAGACTCAATAGTTCATAATTACGTTTACTTTCTTCGTCTTCCAGTTTCCCCGCCCGAATGTGCCACATAGCCTAATTGTTCTGCAAAAAATTGAAACAATAATACAATACAATAACGACGATGGATACATAAACATTAGAACGTTTATCGAAGCCTTCAAAATATAATAATCCAATGCAATTCTTTTTAACCGATACTAATGTGCTCTTTGCAAATAAAATCAAATTAAATACATCAGTTATCGTAGACATCGGTTAAATAGCTCACTGAGTTTTTTTTCCATTTTTCATTAGCAGCTTCTCTACATTGGCTTAGCCTATATCAAAGGAATGCAATAACATGGGCTACCTGCGGGTAACCATCTATGTTCTAGACCAAATTTTCTAATGTCTTAGAAATTCGGTGATCCCAAATGTAACCTTCTAGGAAACAACAATTTTAAACTGTGGAACCTACTTTGCAAGCTAAGGAGTTTTAAGAAGCCCTGTAAAGTTAATGATTTACAATGCTCTCCAGCTGACGAGAGGGTGCGGTAGTGCTTAACATGTGTAACAGATGGCATCAGAAAATGGTACTAGTATAGGCCTACAATAGGCTGATACTATTTATTTTTGGGGGCTGTGTAGAAAATAGAAGATCAACGGCGCACAAAAAAGGTGTGTGTGTGTGGGTGTGTGTGTGTGTGTGTGTGTGTGTGTGTGTGTGTGTGTGTGTGTGCGTGCGTGCGTGCGTGCGTGTGTGTGTGTGTGTGTGTGTTCTCCAGTAATCATGTTCTCATGTCCTAGTGAAGGCAGCAGACTTCCAGTAGTTCCTAATAGAGTTATATACCTGGAATGTTTTTCAAAAGGACTGGAGAGAGAGAGATAGGAGGGCGGGGGTGGGGTGGGGTGGGGTGGGGGTGGGGGGGAGGGGGGCTGGAATATGTAAGAAATCACATCATTGTGATCACATGTTGTCAAAAATGTGGGTGATAATTAATTTATTGTATATGTTGGCAAACTACATAACAAGAATATTTCACGCATATTATATTATTCTATTTATTGTCACAGTACGAGTGATAAAAGAGCGGGAAAAAATGCTGAGATGTGTTCATACCTTAGCGGAGAAAATCTTAACACGTGCATATGTGTGCATTAGTTTAATTCAGACGGTAGAAGACATATTAATAAACATCCAACAGGGAATGTTTATTTTTTTTTACCAAAACACGTTTATCATGGGATTCACATGAGAACAAAGAAACAAAGAACCTTCTTCAGAGGTTTTCTAATGGGATCAGCAGAGCTACACATGGTTAGTTTGCAGATAAACAACACTTACAAATATCTTATAAAACTCACTGAAGCTTTAAAGCAGAGTAAAGGAACAAAGATCCACCTTGAACCTGTAAACAGCTCCTACTTTTCCAACCAATCTCGGGTGTCTTATTGAGCTGAATGGGTGACAGTGAGCTGACCTGATATGAACTTTTGTTAAAGGAAAAGTTTCATAATTTGGATGTTTAACCATCTTTTAAGATTTCTCTAGGAGTTTGCAGTCAAATGTTTAATTTAGATTAGATTAGGTTGACTTTATTGCCCCAAAGGACATTTGTCTTGGACACATACAGTACAGTGCTGTTAAAACGCAAATACATAAACATCATTTTTAAACTTATCATAACATACATACCATATAATGCATATCACATCTGTCCCCCATACACACGCATACACAGTACACGCACAGACTGCCATCAACCAGCCAATTGCACACTACCCATCAAACAACCCACATGTAGCCATCATAATGGCGTACACAATATGTGCAGTGAGAGTAAGACAGCCTCATTAGCATGAAGTTATAAAGTGTACACGTTCAAAGCAGTGTTACCAGGGTTACCCAGTGGCTGACTGGCCATGTGTTTGATGGACAGAGGGACTTAAACTGGGGGACTCTTGATGCTGGGATCTCACTCTCTCTCTCTCTCTCTCTCTCTCTCTCTCTCAGGTTAAGTCAGACGGAGTGGCAGAGCCTTCTAGCCCTCTTCTTCAAACAACAAAGTATGTTTTGTCTCTTGTTATGTTGTCCAAGCACTGGTGTACAAGGGAATACAAATGTCAGAGGTCATCTCTTGACCAAACTGGGTTATGTTCTAATTGTCTCAAACCGTGTTTTGGAGAAATGTGTGTTTTTCCCTAAGGAGAGGCAGTGTGGATTGAAAGGTTATCTCAAACAGAAGGAGGCTCTTTCTCTTTTCAGTGCTGTGTTTTGAGACATGCTAATAACCCTAGTTTGCCATTCTCAGTGCCATCTCAGAGTACCTGGCAGGAATGGACCCCCGGCGTTTTGGGGCGCCCTCTTGGGGCATAACTCAAATTACACCCCCAAAACTGCCCCTTTTTCTTAGTCCTGTTGCTTCCTATTCCTAACCTAAAGTTATTTCACTAGATTAATTCAACTGGGAAAGTAGGGAACATCAACGTGTCTGGAAATAACTCAACACTGAACCCCCTGACTTTCCATGGTTTCCTTCTGAGGATTGGAGCTTGTACACACTGTCCCCTTAAGTTTAGCTTTTTATCGATTGTAAACGTGTAAAAGTGTACTTTCCTATTGAAACATATTCCCTCCACACGGGAACTCAAAACCATCTGGTGTTATTTATTTATTTATGTATTTATTTACGTTTGTTAATTCCAACATAACCGTGTCCTGTGGAATGTTCCAAACGATCCTGTGGTGAGAAGGAGAACATTTATAAAACATTTATAGAACATTGAAAAATCATATGATAAACATAAAGGAAAAAACATCTTCATTGTCTTAGAACGAGGTCCATTTGTGTGACAATTCAAAAACCGGCCAATGAGATCCCCTGTGACTCTCTCTCCAAGCGGTCCATTGTCCAATAGCATCAGCCGTGTCTGAGGGCCCACCACGCTGTAGATAGGGACCACATCAGAAGGGCCTACCGGTTCACCATGGCAACGCTCCACACGGGCCCGGGCACCCTGGTAACACCCCCCCCCCCCCCCCACCCCCATCCCACCCCCCCACCCCAACCGCACACACAGTGAAGTGGGTGTATTTATGGCATGCCCCCCCCCCAGGCCCCAGTCACACCACTGCCCCCCCCCCCCCCCCCTCCAATCCACAGGGGAGGCCGTCCCACTCAGATCTAATTAAGAGGGCAGCCTTTAATTGCTGCTCTCCGGGTGGACTCAACAGCAGACTCTCCCGGTGCAGCTTGATGACGGACAGGCAGCAGCACTGACAGCACACAGGCAGACAGGTGAGAGACACAGCCTTGGTACACTTAGTGACCAACCATGAGGTCTCTTTCTTTCTCTCCTTGGGTTTTGATCCTATTTTCTCAATTTATTTATAGATTTCTTATTGTTATTATTATTATTATTGTTAGTATTACTACAGCTGAGAGAAACAGCCCACCCTGAGCTCTCAGGTTGCTTTTATGAGACTTGTATAATTTTTCTCTCCTTGGGTTCTTGATTACATTTTTTCAGTATAATTATTTATTATTATTATTACTTTTGTCTTTGTTCGCTGTAAACGTCTTGGTACAGCAAATGACAGAGTCCTGAGCTCTTGTTTTTTTTTTTTTTTTTGCTGCTGCTTCTTTTGTTCTGTTCACAAAACATTTATTATTTCCTCCTCTTGTGTTCTTGATTCTAGTTTCTCTATTTAATAATTCATTATTAATTGTATTATTATCTTTGTGGTTCTCGCCTCTTTTCTGCACACTGTCTAACTTGTATTGAAAATATTACAGTAAGTTATTGGCAGCTAGTTACCAGTAAGCTACTGTGTATTTAGTTTACGGTATCTTACTGTTCATCATAATATAGTAATTTTACTGTAAAATACTGAGAGACCTGGTTGAGGTTGTCGGTTTACATTATGTTTGTCTTCAACATGTCGCTACGGAACACGGAACACTTCACTAACAGTTTGAATAGAAATAGAACCTTGTGACAGTTGGACAGTTGGCTGGACTGTCAGGATCTGACCTGATTGAGCAGAACACACAGTAGCTAGAGAGGCAGAGACAATTGGTCCATGGTGAGAGCAGTTGGATGTATTTGCCTACTCTAGTTAATAGCTTTGAATTTCTTTGCTTACTTTGAATTAGAAAGTGTCTGCTACTGTAAATGACATAATTCAAGCTGACCTGCAAATGTGTAGGTAGCCTTATGCTGGTCAGGAGCCCTGCAAGTGACCAGATTATTGTGTCTACTGTAAGTTTCAGGGCACTAACACACACACACACACACACACAGGACAGGAACATTGTGAGACAACTTTTCATTTGAGGACGTTTCAATGTTCTTGGAGTTGTATTAATCCTCCTGAAATATTGTTTCATTGTGGACCACATAGAGGCAGAGGTGAAGAGAGGGGGATGAAAGAGAGAGAGGGGGTTCTGATTATTATATGAGTACATTATATTTAGCTCTGTGCTTGTCAGGATTTGTGTGCCAACATCAAATAGAAGATAAGCAGGTGTGACAAGAGACTACACAGCAAAGTGTTCCGCTAAAGAGAGAGTCTCTGGAAAGTATCCAGCGCTACGCCGTTTTCCTAGAACCAGATATCCTTGTAATTATTGTCAATGGAAAGCTAGCTAGCACTGAGAGTTGCCCCCTTCCTGACATTCCGTCGCTTCAATTCGGAACGCAGGGCTTTCAGTTATCTCGTTATTTGATGTCCCGACGTCAACCTCGGGCAGATAAACCTGATCACGAGAGCCAAAGAGAGAAGAAGAGAGATGGCAAAAGAGGAGGAAAAAAAACACCAACCTATGAGAAGATCTTTATAAGCTACCTTTGTGACTTTCAATTGGTATATTAAACATAGTTTACAAAGTCACGTCTTCTCTGTACCCTAGATTCTAGGGACGTAACCAGTAATCGAGTTATCCTTAGTTAGCTTGGCCTTGTGATCTAGATGGGAGGGAGTGGCGGTCATTTTTAATGCGATAAATGTCGGTCTTATGACATAGCATTTGGTATAAATTGTCAACATCAGGAGATGTTACCAACTTGGGATTTTCTGAATATTTTCTGTAATGAAATCATATGCATGCAATAAAATGTTAATACTTTATAACAGTAGACATGTTTCAAATTGTGTTCAACTAAGGATGACTATCTACACACATTGTTTTAGATACACAATTTTAACACCAATTTATTGTTTTCTACTCATGGTATGGCCTATATAAAATATAACGTAATATGTCTAACCTTATTCCATTACAGGAAGAGGAACTCCACTATTGCTCTGATTCAAAATGGCGGAACGTTACGACTGTAAGGAATGCAAGGAGTCTCTATATGGCAGGAAGTATATCCTGAGAGAGGAATGCCCTTACTGCATTGACTGCTTCGAGACTCTTTTCTCCAACAAGTGCGAGGAATGCCAGAAGATTATTGGCTGTTCCAGCAAGGTAGATAAACAGATATGACCATGTTTATTTTTTTAACACTACACTACCGATTGGAAGCAGACCAGTTCAACAATTAAATCCAATCTTGGCAGTAAAAGTCACCGTATTTTTTTTCTCCGATTTCGACCAAATACATATACATATACAGTATATGTATATATATAAATATATATAAATTTGTGATTTAATCTGGATGAGCTGTGAAACTTTAGGGCTGCTTAATAACACTGGTTTTGCCTTAATACTTTCCAATATTGAGTGGTTCTAGAGTGAAAATGGTAAGAATATAAAGATCAGTTCACTATAGTTCAGTTTACTTTCAATTTCTGTGCTGTTAAGCAAAAGTCGCTGTAGCGTGAACACTGAATATGAAACATCTGACATGCATTTCTCTGTGTAGGAGTTCAACTAATCCATTTCATTCACTTAGAATACTCCAATTATTACAAATGCAAGGCACCTCTCCCAGATAACTAAACAATTTGTTCCCCTTCATGCCACACACACACACACACACACACACACACACACACACACACACACACACACACACACACACACACACACACACACACACACACACACACACACACACACACACACACAGGATCTGTCCTATAAGGACCGTCACTGGCACGACGAGTGTTTCCACTGCCTCAAGTGCGCCCGTTCTCTGGTGGACAAGCCCTTCACCACGAAGGAGGACATCTTGCTGTGCACAGAGTGCTACTCCAACGAGTACTCCTCCAAGTGCCACGAGTGTAAGAAGACCATCATGCCCGGTAGGTGGAGCGGTCCACACAAACCCCTGTGGTTTACAAACCCATCCCCCAAACAGGAAGTCTTATATGTTACGGTCCACACAAACCCCTGTGGTTTACGAACCCATCCTCCAAACAGGAAGTCTTATATGTTACGGTCCACACAAACCCCTGTGGTTTACAAACCCATCCTCCAAACAGGAAGTCTTATATGTTACGGTCCACACAAACCCCTGTGGTTTACAAACCCATCCTCCAAACAGGGAGTCCAGTCTTATGTGTTACTGTTTTTTTAACAATTTTCAACAATAAATGCATCCATCTCACCCTCTCTCTCCCTTCTCCTCCATCTCACCCTCTCTCTCCCTTCTCCTCCATCTCACCCTCTCTCTCCCTTCTCCTCCATCTCACCCTCTCTCTCCCTTGCCCTCCATCTCACCCTCTCTCTCCCTTGCCCTCCATCTCACCCTCTCTCTCCTCTTGCCCTCCATCTCACCCTCTCTCTCCCTTGCCCTCCATCTCACCCTCTCTCTCCCTTGCCCTCCATCTCACCCTCTCTCTCCCTTGCCCTCCATCTCACCCTCTCTCTCCCTTGCCCTCCATCTCACCCTCTCTCTCCCTTGCCCTCCATCTCACCCTCTCTCTCCCTTCTCCTCCATCTCACCCTCTCTCTCCCTTGCCCTCCATCTCACCCTCTCTCTCCCTTGCCCTCCATCTCACCCTCTCTCTCCCTTGCCCTCCATCTCACCCTCTCTCTCCCTTGCCCTCCATCTCACCCTCTCTCTCCTCCCTCTTTCTTTTCCATATCCACACCCGTTGTTTTCCCTCCATCTCCCTCTTTTAACCCCCTACCTCTACTTCTCTCCTCCCTCTATCTCCACCCAGGCTCCAGGAAGATGGAACATAAGGGGAACAGTTGGCATGAGATCTGCTTTACCTGTCAGCGCTGCCAGCAGCCCATCGGCACCAAGAGCTTCATCCACAAAGACAACTGCAACTACTGTATGCCCTGCTACGAGAAGCAGTTTGCCCAGCAGTGTGTGTGCTGCAAGAAGGTGTGCAGCACCAATATCTTCACATATCTATGTACATAGGTTATATATCTATATATACGGTATATATATACACACATATACGTAGACACAGATACACACATACATACATACATATACATATGTATATATATACGTATGTGTATATAGAATGAGGACAACAGAAATCATAGATTTATGAAACAACTATAGTATATATACCATGAGAAAAACATATATCATAGATTTATAAAAACCTGATACAAGACGCGATTCCAACAATGTGTGCACTGCAAGTATCAAAACAGACATCATAGATTTATAAAAAAAGAAAAGTAGAGTGTGAGTGAGTTGCTCTTTTATGTAGATACAGCCAAACTGTTTGGACAACTGACTTTTTGTAAAATTACCAAATTACTATTCTTCCAAGAGTCCATAGAATATCATGCAAAGTTAACGACTGTTAACAACTACAATTCTACAAAACTACAATTCTACAATTGTACTGTTGACTGACCTGCCACCTGATTGGTCCTCTGCTCATCTCCTTAGCCTATCACCACGGGGGGCGTGACCTATCGCGACCAACCCTGGCACAAGGACTGCTTCCTGTGTACTGGCTGTAAGCAGCAGTTGTCCGGACAACGGTTCACCTCCCGTGACGACTTTGCCTACTGCCTCAACTGCTTCTGCAGCCTGTACGCCAAGAAGTGTGCCTACTGCACTACCCCCATCAGCGGTGCGTTGAGGGAGGAGGGAGGAAGGGAGGGAGGGAGGAGAGGAGGGAAGGAGGGACTCAGATTATATTATGACACATAAGAAGTGTGCCTACTGCAATACCCCCATCAGCTGTGCGTTGAGGGAGGAGGGAGGGAGGAGAGGAGGGAGGGAATGACTACGCCACATTTTGAAAGTGCCACACCCTTCCAATACCAATACAGATTATGTGTCTGTCATATCAGCCAAATAATTCAACTAATCCAATGGATCAAGGCCATAGCTAGAACCTCCACAAGAAGACATGCATAATGGTGTCCAAAACTCTGCGCCCAAAACCGGTCAAAAACAGCCCAAAACAGGTCAAAACCAGCCTAAACCGGTCAAAGCCAGCCCAAACAGGTCAAAAACCAGCCCAAACCGGTCAAAGTCAGCCCAAAACTGGTAAAAACCAGCCCAAAACAGGTGACTGTGTCTGAGGTGGATAGGCCTATAGGTCACGCACTGGCAAGCCTTAGAGTACATAGCCAGCCAGTTCTCTCATTAGGCCATTATGAAGTTCACTCACTAGGCCATTATGAAGTTCACTCACTAGGCCATTATGAAGTTCACTCATTAGGCCATTATGAAGTTCACTCACTAGGCCATTATGAAGTTCACTCACTAGGCCATTATGAAGTTCACTCACTAGGCCATTATGAAGTTCACTCACTAGGCCATTATGAAGTTCACTCACTAGGCCATTATGAAGTTCACTCACTAGGCCATTATGAAGTTCACTCACTAGGCCATTATGAAGACTTAATGTCAGGTAATTCAGCAATAGGTCAAAGTACTTCACAAAGTTATCCTCCTCCAAACAAACCGAGAACAACATAGTCAGGTGA
Source organism: Galaxias olidus (assembly GCA_026901105.3). Taxonomy (NCBI): domain Eukaryota; kingdom Metazoa; phylum Chordata; class Actinopteri; order Galaxiiformes; family Galaxiidae; genus Galaxias; species Galaxias olidus. Next base: position 59,434 of record JAPMUY010008682.1, on the reverse strand, counting down.
TGCACAGTTAACTGCTCATGAGGCCAGAAACTAAACGCTAACAATTTTACCTCCTATGGAACAGACTGTGTAACTACTTTAGCTGTCTAGCTGGTGTCTCTTGATGTCTGTCTGCCCTCGGTGTAGTGCCTATTGAAACCTGTAGGGGAAGCAAAGGAACACAGAGCGATAGACATTTGTGGAAGATGGGCAAAGCACGGTTTGCGTCACACTAAGAGAGTTATTTTGATCTTTCGATTCCCCTCGCTCACTATTAGAAGTCAGTAGAGGCTGGACCAGTTGTTTCTATTAATAACATTAATATTCATTCATATTCATATTATTATTATTATTATTATTAAGAAGAAGAAGAAGAGAGATTTATAAGCGTTTCTCGTTTAACTCAAGGACACTGTACAAAGGGAACAAACTACCAGGCCAGGGTGGTTACAAAAAGTACATTTGAGGGTAGCATAGGATGCAGACCTTTTGTGTTTTTCACATGTCCTTGTGTCCAGTAACATTTATCGTTTGGATGTGCATACCTTTTCCACTTTTTAACAAACTGGGGGTAAGCTAAGGAAAACAAGGGAGTCTATTGTAACCAATGATTCCAAATGGTATAAACAATGTGTGTGGATTGTGATCTTAATCTAATCTAATGTAATCTAATCTAATCTAAACTTAATGTTGTGGTTAGGAGTGTTAGTGACTTTATGCCTGTGCTAAAAAACAGACAAAACTGCATGAAATCAAAAGAAATAAATAGGCATAGCGACAAACAATCGAGACATCTCTGTATTGATAAAACTCAATCAGATATCGCTATGATAAGTAATGCTACATCGCAATGGGGGACTACCACTTTGAGTGTTTAGTGAGATCCTGCGTCCTTGTTCTTCTTCTTCTGTTCTCTCGGCAGGTCTGGGAGGCAGCAAGTACATCTCCTTTGAGGAGCGGCAGTGGCACAACGACTGCTTCAACTGCAAGAAGTGCTCCGTGTCCCTGGTGGGGCGTGGCTTCCTGACCTCACGCGATGATGTCCTGTGTCCCGACTGCGGGAGAGAGGTCTGAGAGAGAGACATAGAGAGACATAGAGAGACAGAGAGAGAGAGAGAGAGAGAGAGAGAGAGAGAGAGAGAGAGAGAGAGAGAGAGAGAGAGAGAGAGAGAGTGAGAGAGAGAGAGAGAGAGACATAGAGAGAGAGAGAGACATAGAGAGAGAGAGACAGAGAGAGAGAGAGAGAGAGAGAGAGAGACATAGAGAGACAGAGAGAGAGAGAGACAGAGAGAGAGAGAGAGAGAGAGAGAGAGAGAGAGACATAGAGAGAGAGAGAGAGAGGGAGAGAGAGAGAGAGAGAGAGAGAGAGAGAGAGAGAGAGAGAGAGAGAGAGAGAGGGAGAGAGAGAGACATAGAGAGAGAGACAGAGAGAGAGAGAGAGAGAGAGAGAAATCGGAGTCGGTATTATTAACCAAATCACAGACACAAATATATCAACATAAAAGAGAGACCAAACGTGATCATGTTATGGGGATTCCCATTCATTGTATTTTCTGGTATGCCACAAATTGAATATGTAATAACTTCATTTAACCAGGTAAGAAGTCAAATTACATCATGATTTCTTCAAGTCGGACTGTTAGTCTTTCCCATAGGTCAATCTATTATTTCTCATGCAATAATATCTGTTCAAAAACTGTCTCTTTTCTTTGTAAATTAACATTTTCTGCATGCTGTGGCCTTCCAATCTTATCCAGATGACATTCGCAAGCATGGTCAAAATAGGCTTTTTTAGTTATGCTTTTTTAATATTTAAAACCAACAGGAGCACTTGATTTACCTTAAGTTTGAAGCCGTTTCCCATTGTCAGTCTGGTGCTGTGCCAGGCAGAAGGCTATGGGAATCAGTCTGGGGGATGTACAAGACTTTGTATTCATAGCTGGTGACATGATGCCATGATGACTTATGTAAGTCTGAATAGCATACGACTATGTCAGACACTATAAATCATATTAAAGTACTTTGAATCTGTTAAAGCAGAAGAAATAGCCTTTGCATGTTGACTAATTCATTCTAGTTATAGCGTGATGCAGAACAGTATGTCTGAAATATACATTTGAGATTTAATAAAAAATATGTATTGTTACATTTATATATTCAAATAAAAGGTTTATAACTATGACACCAATGTGGTATCCTGCTTTTTTCTGTGATGTTGCAAATAAAACAGTTTTAATTGAAAGTGTCTGATTCTATGGGCCAATATACACCAATCAGTCAAAACACTAAAACCACCTGACTAATACTGTGTAGGTCCCCCTCGTGCCGCCAAAACACCTCTGACCCGTCGAGGCATGGACTCCACAAGACCTCTGAAGGTGTCCTGTGGTATCTGGCACCAAGACGTTAGCAGCAGATCCTTTCAGTCCTGTAATAAAGTGTTACTTTCTGTAGTGTGGCAGGGCGCATTATCCTGCTCACAGAGGCCACTGCGTTCAGGGAATACTGTTGCCATGACGGGGTCTACCTGGTCTGCAACAATGTTTAGGTCGGTGGTACGTGCATAACATCCACATAAATGCCAGGACCCAAGGTTTCCCAGCAGAACATTGTCCAGAGCATCACACTGCCTCCATCGGCTTGCCTTCTTCCCATAGTGCATCCTGGTACCATCTCTTCCCCAGGTAAACGACACACACACACCCGGTCATCCACATGATGGTAAAGAAAACGTGATTCATCAGACCAGGCCACCTTCTTCCATTGTGATCCTGGTGCCATCTCCTCCCCTGGGAAACAACACACACACACACCCGGTCATCCACATGATGGTAAAGAAAACGTGATTCATCAGACCAGGCCACCTTCTTCCATTGCTCCATGGTCCAGTTCTGATGCTCACGTCCCCATAGTAGGTGCTTTCAGCGGTGGACAGGGGTCAGCATGGGCACCCTGACCGGTCTGCAGCTACGCAGCCCCATATGCAACAAACTGTGATGCTCTGTGTGTTCTGACACCTTTCTATCAGAACCAGCATTCACTTTTTCAGCAGTTTGAGCTACAGTAGCTCTTCTGTTGGATCGGACCACACGGGCCAGCCTTCACTCCCCACAACCATCAATGAGCTGTCGCTGGTTCACAGGCTGTCCCTCCTTGGACAGCTTTTGGTAGAGACCAACCACTGCATATCAGGAACACCCCACAAGAACAGCAGTTTTGGAGATGCTCTGACCCAGTCGTCTAGCCGTCACTATTACGTCCTTGTTAAAGTCACTCAGATCCTTGCGCTGCCCATTTCTCCTGCTTCCAACAACTTCAAGAACTGACTGTTCACTTCCTGCCTAATACATCCCACCGCTAAACAGGTGCCATTGTAACGAGATGATCAAAGTTATTCCCTTCACCTGGCAATGGTTTTAATGTTTTGGCTGATCGGTGTGTATATTTTGTTTTATTTTATTTTTAAATTGGTTACTGTCTGTCTTTATAACTTTTACCTGACCCTGGTCAAGCAACAAAAAGGAAATGTAAAATGTTTTTAAAAGGAACGATTCTATCCTCTTTGGTTTGAATCGAAGACCATTGGCTATCATAATGTGGGGACATTCTAGATTCTTCTTTGTCTGCAACAAAGCGACATCCAGTGGCAGAGCGCAGTAGTCAGGACGGGGTGTAGGGTCTTAGCATCAACTGTAGGTAGTAGGGTGCAGTTCCAATCATTGCCCGATAGGCTAGGACAAGTGACTTGAATTTGATGCGTGCTGCTGTCGGCAGCCAGTACAGTGTGTGAAGTAGAGAAGTAGTGTGAGTGAACTTATAAGGAGGTTGAACACCAGACGGGCTGCGGCGTTCTGGATGAGTTGTAGGGGTTTAATGGCACAGGCAGGGAGCCCAGCCAACAGCGAGTTGCAGTAATCCAGACGGGAGATGACAAGTGCCTGGATTAGGACCTGCGCCGCTTCCTGTGTGAGGCAGGGTCGTACCCTTCTGATGTTATAGAGAAGGAATCTGCATGAGCGCGTTACTGCCGCAATGTTAGATGAGAAGGACAGCCGGGCGTCCAGGGTGGCCCCCAGGTTCTTAGCCATACTAGAGGAGGAGAGCAGTGTTATCACAGTGTTATCAACGGGGATGGTTCCATCATGGCCTGTGCAGTAAATTCTATATATATTCCACTTAGCACAAAAAAAAATGACCAAACCGACGAAAAGAAAAAAGTTTTCAAAAATCAATGTGAATAATTAACTGCTTGTTCATCACACCTGCTTACTCTCCCTCGTGTCACGGCAGACATTTTTAGAGGGGCGTCGCTTAGTTCCTGGTCTTCTGAAATGTAAACTTGTAAAGTAGCCAGATAAACTGGCATACAGATCTGGAGTCATTGGTAAAAACATAATTACTGTAGAGAAGGTATTTGGTGGATTACAATGTCCTGCTCTAAAGTAAATAATATATAACTTTATGAACTTCAAATAAAAAATATGTTCACTACTACCATGTTAAACTGTCAGGTCTACAAAAACTGGCTGATAAATGGGGTCATAAGATCTTGAATTAATTCAAATCCTTATGATTAGAAACTTTTGTTTTTACTATATTATTGAAGAAAAAAATTAATCCAATGGCTCCTTGTGTGGATCTTTAGCTCCATCTTGTGGACAGACACGTAAAAAGAAAATTCTTACAATATGTTTAATATTTCTTGACATCACGTGGATGTTGATACTAGCCAGAAGCCATTATATAACTGCATTTACCAAATACAAATATGAGCTGTTAAATAGATTATGAAAATGTATGCATTTCCAAACATTTAACATGGCAAAATAATCTACAGTCTTTGTATGTATGCACAATACAAAAAGGTATACACAACTATACCTATTTAAAACATATACAGAAAAATACACTACAATTTACACATCCTATTCAACACAGTACACAGTACAAAATAGACAACTATCTGAACAAACCTGTATTTTTTTTTAAAATCTTTACAAAACTTAGCAGACCACACAAGGTGACTTCTAAGAAGTGCATTTGACCTTCGAGTTGACCTTCATAACAGAGTCCAGTCGCTGCATAAAAACCAAGAGGTGCGTTCGCCTTAACTGATATTCTTATGTTTAGAAAGTTGTAATTTCCAATAAACCCATAACTTCTCCTAATATCTTTCATACCCTATTCTGACACCAAAAAGGAATTTATGATTTCGTAGAATATCACTGGCTGTCACACGATGTAGAAACGTTGTTTGACACAAGGTGATTGTGTGCATACAGACAGTACTGGGGATTGAAAAACCTTCGGTTAGTGTTTGCATAATTTAGGGAACAATACTGATGATTCCTTGTCTGGCACGTTCTCCTCCATCAACATGACCATGAAAGGCATACACATTTCAAAAACAATAATATGAATCGTCTTAATTAATTCAACAATACCATGCAGTAAGCAGCCAAATATTACACTTATTCTATAACAAAGCCATATTATTATTACTACATAAAGCCCAGGTTGGTTTAAAAACGCTTTATAAAAAAGAAACTACATTTCACTGGCTTTTCAACTCAGTCATTTTCAGAACCATCTGAATTTTGCATTCAACCCTTTCTTAATATTTAAAAGAGCCAACCATATTTACCCGACAAAAGCAATGCACAATGTCAGAATTCCTTTGTGTAAATTCGTTCCTAAAATAATTTACATTTGATTTAAGAGAAAACCAAAGTAAGTCGTCACTTAAAAGCCACTCAAAATGAATTGTCATTCGACCCTTCAGCTTCCAGTTCATAAAACATTTGGCTTTGCATACAGTAGGCCTATGCCTATAGATTTTTTTAGATTAAATAAAAATCACACTAAATACTTCAGACACAACATGCTTAAATCACTGCATAAGCGTTGAGTATCTGTGCCACTACATATGAATTAATTTATACAAACAACATTTTAAAAGATATTGTCTAGATTGACTGAGTCTGATAGTTACAGCATAAGCAGCGATTTCAGCCCGCAAACTATCAGACACCCACTACTGCATGCACCATTTTGAACCATGCAGGCATTGACACTTAGAAGTAAAACCGATTTCTAACAAAAAAACTGATTTTTCGTATTCCATCCATCTTGCTTACCCTGGTAATAATCTCAACAAGAGAACCGCAACAACATGAAAGCAGTTAAAGCAAACCGGTTGCACGTAGAATAAACAGCATGTGAGGACAAACTAGCCACGGATGTGTGTGGCGTGAACGCCAGCGGTCAGCCCATTGGTGATTGGTTGGTTGGTCTTCCTGTGTTAAAGTGCTATGTTAAACGGATGCCATGGTCCCTGTGGTGTCTTAATGGGGTTGGGATGAGTACGTCACTCCTTCTCTGTGATTGTGACGTGTACGAACAGGGAGGAGGGGGGAATGCTGGTCCCATCTTTAGACAGCAGGTGGATGTGGCGGTAACCTTGTGTGGTGGGAGCACCAACGAAGAAGAAAAAAGAACACTCAGTTTACAGAGCTTAATTTAAAATAAAGATACTAAGCTCAGCCCCATAAATTAGACAGCGTAAAATTACACTAAGAAGAGCAAAAATCTGTAAAAAATAAATAAATAAACAAAGAAAGAGAAAATCTGTTAAAAAAACTAAAACAAAAAAAACAACAGAGCAAATCTACCGGGTGGCAGTCTCACCTTGCTGAATGCAGGAGAAGGGCAGTGTGCACTGGCCCACAAAGTCGTTCTTGGAGGTCTTGTCGTAGTCCTCCACCACAAAGCGGACCAGGGCCAGCTCTGGAGTGTGCACGCTGAACATCAGGGTCTCCTCCCACACAGGGTTAAAACCTGCACAACACCACACATCCTCGTTTTTCCTCCCTCTCTCTCTCATTTTCTCTCTCCCTCCCTCCCTCCCTCTCCCTCCCTCTCTCCCTCCCTCCCCCCCTTCCTCTCAGTACCGTTG
>JAPMUY010008682.1:7500-50000 GCA_026901105.3 Galaxias olidus | reverse complement strand
TGATCACTTTAACAATGAACATATCTATGTTAAAATGAAGTCAGCCAGCGAGACAGCCAGCCAGCCAGTCAGCCAGCCATCCAGTCAGCCATCCAGTCAGCCAGTCAACCAACCAGTCAGCCATCCAGCCAGCCAGCCAGCCAGCCAGTCAGCCAGTTAGCCAGCCATCCAGCCAGTCACCACACTGAACCAAACTGAACTGAGCCCTGGTCATCGTTCAATGAGAATGTCTTCTGGACAAAGTGTTGTCCCGTGAACAGAACGCCGACCTCCGACCCCACAGAACCTTTCTTTGTCTGTGTCGAGTTCAAAAGGTCCGAGCTCAATATGGCCAGGTGTGTCAGGGAGACGCAGTAGAAAAGTAGAACCACGTCTAGCTTCCATGATGTTGTTACCAGGTGTGTCAGGGAGACGCAGTAGAAAAGTAGAACCACGTGTAGCTGCCATGGTGTTGTTGTTACCAGGTGTGTCAGGGAGACGCAGTAGAAAAGTAGAACCACGTGTAGCTGCCATGGTGGTGTTGTTACCAGGTGTGTCGGTGGAGACGCAGTAGAAAAGTAGAACCACGTGTAGCTTCCATGGTGTTGTTGTTGTCAGGTGTGTCAGGGAGACGCAGTAGAAAAGTAGAACCACGTGTAGCTTCCATGGTGTTGTTGTTGTCAGGTGTGTCAGGGAGACGCAGTAGAAAAGTAGAACCACGTGTAGCTTCCATGGTGTTGTTGTTGTCAGGTGTGTCGGGGGAGACTCCCGCACGGCTGACATTTCACACTGCCTGGAAGAATGTCAACAAACATGGCCGCCAAGCGAAACGTTTAGCCGTGATGGACAGAGCTGTTATGTGTCGGACAGGGATATCCTCTCTAGGTCTGTGTACACTCTGTGTTCACCTAAGGCTTCACGCTCCGGAAAGTTCTTCTGACTGTCTTGGACATTAGACATACCTAAGACAAATCACTGCCGGCTACAGAACGGCGAGGACCCTCTACAGTGTAAAGCGCTTCGGGTGTCTACAAAAGGCCCATGTCAAATGCAATCGATCATCAATCAGTAATGCCTCTGATTTCAAATGGTATGAAATGGATTCCGGCTTGGGCCTTTCTGCTGCATGTCTCCCATTCTCCCTCTCTCCTCTCCCGTCCACACACTGTCCGGTCCAACAATTCAAGCAAGGATGCCTCCCAAAAAATATCTGAACAAACGGTTTTCAACTAAGTCAATGACTCTCCAATGATATTTGACATACGGTAAAACAGCCATGTGACCATGATTAGCAACTCTCTGCAGAGAGGCAGAATCAAGCGCTCTTACAGTGTTTGTGCCTGTCTGTGAATGCACAGTAAAAGAGTTGAGGAGCAGCGTTTTGCTGCAGGGGCACTCCCTGATAGATCATATGTCTCCATGGTGAAGGAGGAGTCATTACAACCTTTAGTCCTGTCCTCTCGTCTGACGCTGACCTCTGACCCTAGCGGCCTCTCGTCTGACACGCAGAAAGAAAACAAATAGAAGGTCAATTTCTTCTCTCTCTCTAAAACATCCTGTCTCTCTCTTATGTCTATGTATTTTTAATGAGCAGCTAGTGAGGGACAGCCAAACAGAGAGAAAGACAGAGAGAGGAAATAGAGACTGAAAGAGAGAGAGAGAGAGAGAGAGAGAGAGAGAGAGAGAGAGAGAGAGAGAGAGAGAGAGAGAGAGAGAGAGAGAGAGAGAGGAGGAGAGAGAGAGGGAGAGAGAGAAAGGCAGAGATAACTAAATAGAGAGGGAGAGTTTGTTGTGAATTTGTTTCCACGACTCCCGGGCTGGTGGTAAGCTACACGTGGAAGAAGACAAACCAGCGACTGTCCCCCACTATGGTCACCACGGCAACGGTCACCACGGCAACGGTCACCACGGCAACGGTCGCCACGGCCCTCACCTTGTTCTTCTTAGGGTTTTCTTCATCCATGTCGGCGGCCTCGTCCTCGTCGCTGACGTCAGCTGTCAGGGAGTCGTCCGCCCTTCCTCCCCCTCCTCCTCCTCCTCCTCCTCCTCCTCCGTTCAGCCTGTCCTCCAGACCCCTGATCTTCTTCCCCTTCATGAGGATACGACCCTTCAGCGCCTAGGACGGAAGCATGAACAGTGGGGGGGGGGTATGTAAACAATAACAATAACAAATCACTGACCGCACTTCACATAGAGCTTTAAGAGACACTCAAAGCGCCTACGGACAGTAGATACTTCACATAGAGCTTAAGAGACACTCAAAGCGCCTACGGACAGTAGATACTTCACATAGAGCTTAAGAGACACTCAAAGCGCCTACGGACAGTAGATACTTCACATAGAGCTTTAAGAGACACTCAAAGCGCCTACGGACAGTAGATACTTCACATAGAGCTTTAAGAGACACTCAAAGCGCCTACGGACAGTAGATACTTCACATAGAGCTTTAAGAGACACTCAAAGCGCCTACGGACACTAGATACTTCACATAGAGCTTTAAGAGACACTCAAAGCGCCTACGGACAGTAGATACTTCACATAGTTTTAAGAGACACTCAAAGCGCCTACGGACAGTAGATACTTCACATAGAGCTTTAAGAGACACTCAAAGCGCCTACGGACAGTAGATACTTCACATAGAGCTTAAGAGACACTCAAAGCGCCTACGGACAGTAGATACTTCACATAGAGCTTAAGAGACACTCAAAGCGCCTACGGACAGTAGATACTTCACATAGTTTTAAGAGACACTCAAAGCGCCTACGGACAGTAGATACTTCACATAGAGCTTTAAGAGACACTCAAAGCGCCTACGGACAGTAGATACTTCACATAGTTTTAAGAGACACTCAAAGCGCCTACGGACAGTAGATACTTCACATAGAGCTTTAAGAGACACTCAAAGCGCCTACGGACAGTAGATACTTCACATAGTTTTAAGAGACACTCAAAGCGCCTACGGACAGTAGATACTTCACATAGAGCTTTAAGAGACACTCAAAGCGCCTACGGACAGTAGATACTTCACATAGAGCTTTAAGAGACACTCAAAGCGCCTACGGACAGTAGATACTTCACATAGTTTTAAGAGACACTCAAAGCGCCTACGGACAGTAGATACTTCACATAGAGCTTTAAGAGACACTCAAAGCGCCTACGGACAGTAGATACTTCACATAGAGCTTTAAGAGACACTCAAAGCGCCTACGGACAGTAGAGACTTCACATAGAGCTTTAAGAGACACTCAAAGTGCTCACCCCTTTTCGGGGGGGGGGGGGGTCACAGTAAATCTTCCCATGTGTAGCACCCAATGCTGAATGCAGTTGACAGATGTTGGCACTGCTTGCTGTCAGATGTCTACGTTGGCACTGCTTGCTGTCAGATGTCTACGTTGGCACTGCTTGCTGTCAGATATCTACGTTGGCACTGCTTGCTGTCAGATATCTACGTTGGCACTGCTTGCTGTCAGATATCTACGTTGGCACTGCTTGCTGTCAGATGTCTACGTTGGCACTGCTTGCTGTCAGATGTCTACGTTGGCACTGCTTGCTGTCAGATGTCTACGTTGGCACTGCTTGCTGTCAGATGTCTACGTTGGCACTGCTTGCTGTCAGATGTCTACGTTGGCACTGCTTGCTGTCAGATGTCTACGTTGGCACTGCTTGCTGTCAGATGTCTACGTTGGCACTGCTTGCTGTCAGATGTCTACGTTGGCACTGCTTGCTGTCAGATGTCTACGTTGGCACTGCTTGCTGTCAGATGTCTACGTTGGCACTGCTTGCTGTCAGATGTCTACGTTGGCACTGCTTGCTGTCAGATGTCTACGTTGGCACTGCTTGCTGTCAGATGTCTACGTTGGCACTGCTTGCTGTCAGATGTCTACGTTGGCACTGCTTGCTGTCAGATGTCTACGTTGGCACTGCTTGCTGTCAGATGTCTACGTTGGCACTGCTTGCTGTCAGATGTCTACGTTGGCACTGCTTGCTGTCAGATGTCTACGTTGGCACTGCTTGCTGTCAGATGTCTACGTTGGCACTGCTTGCTGTCAGATGTCTACGTTGGCACTGCTTGCTGTCAGATGTCTACGTTGGCACTGCTTGCTGTCAGATGTCTACGTTGGCACTGCTTGCTGTCAGATGTCTACGTTGGCACTGCTTGCTGTCAGATGTCTACGTTGGCACTGCTTGCTGTCAGATGTCTACGTTGGCACTGCTTGCTGTCAGATGTCTACGTTGGCACTGCTTGCTGTCAGATGTCTACGTTGGCACTGCTTGCTGTCAGATGTCTACGTTGGCACTGCTTGCTGTCAGATGTCTACGTTGGCACTGCTTGCTGTCAGCTGTCTACGTTGGCACTGCTTGCTGTCAGATGTCTACGTTGGCACTGCTTGCTGTCAGATGTCTACGTTGGCACTGCTTGCTGTCAGATGTCTACGTTGGCACTGCTTGCTGTCAGATGTCTACGTTGGCACTGCTTGCTGTCAGATGTCTACGTTGGCACTGCTTGCTGTCAGATGTCTACGTTGGCACTGCTTGCTGTCAGATTTCTACGTTGGCACTGCTTGCTGTCAGATTTCTACGTTGGCACTGCTTGCTGTCAGATTTCTATGTTGACTGCTTGCTGTCAGATATCTATGTTGATTTCTTGCTGTCAGATATCTATGTTGACTGCTTGCTGTCAGATATCTATGTTGATTGCTTGCTGTCAGATATCTACGTTGACTGCTTGCTGTCAGATATCTATGTTGATTGCTTGCTGTCAGATATCTACGTTGACTGCTTGCTGTCAGATATCTACGTTGACTGCTTGCTGTCAGATATCTACAGCGCCTTGCAAAAGTATTCACCCCCCTTGGCTTGTTACTTATTTTGTTACATTACAACCTGTAATTTAAATGGTTTTTTAATCTGAATTTTATGTGATGGATCTGCACAAAATAGTCTAAGTTGGTGAAGTGAAATGAGAAAAAAAAATATATACTAAACATTATTTTTAAAAATAAAAATCTGGAAATTGGCATGTGCATATGTATTCACCCCCTTTGCTATGAAGCCCCTCAAAAGTTCTGGTGCAACCAATTACCTTCAGAAGTAACATAATTAGTGAAATGAAGTCCACCTGTGTGTAATCTGTGTCACATGATCTGTCAGTATAAACACACCTTTTCTGAAAGGTCCCAGAGGCTGCAACACCACTAAGCAAGAGGCATCACACCATGAAGACCAAGGAGCTCTCCAAACAAGTCAGGGACAAAGTTGTTGAGAAGTACTAGTCAGGGTTGGGTTATAAAAAAATATCCAAATCTTTGATGATCCCCCGGAGCACCATCAAATCCATCATCTTCAAATGGAAAGAACATGGTACCACAACAAACCTGCCAAGAGAGGGCCGCACACCAAAACTCACAGACCGGGCAAGGAGGGCATTAATCAGAGAGGCAGCACAGAGACCAAAGGTAACCCTAAAGGAGCTGCAGAGTTCCACAGCAGAGACTGGTGTATCTGCGCATGGGACCACAATAGGCCGTACACTCCATAGAGCTGGGCTTTATGGAAGAGTGGCCAGAAAAAAGCCATTACTTAGTGTTAAAAATAAGATGGCACGTTTTGAGTTTGCCAAAAGGCATGTGGGCGACTCCCCAAATGTATGGAGGAAGGTGCTCTGGTCAGATGAGACTAAAATTTAACTTTTCGGCCACCAAGGAAAACGCTATGTGTGGCGCAAACCCAACACATCCCATCACCCCAAGAACACCATCCCCACAGTGAAACATGGTGGTGGCAGCATCATGCTGTGGGGATGTTTTTCAGCAGCAGGGACTGGGAAACTGATTCGAGTCGAGGGAAAGATGGATGGTGCTAAATACAGGGATATTCTTGAGCAAAACCTGTTTCAGTCTGCCTGTGATTTGAGACTGGGACGGAGGTTCACCTTCCAGCAGGACAATGACCCGAAGCATACTGCTAAAGCGACACTCGAGTGGTTTAAGGGGAAACATTTAAATGTGTTGGAATGGCCTAGTCAAAGCCCAGATCTCAATCCAATTGAGAATCTGTGGTCAGTCTTGAAGATTGCTGTTCACAAGCGGAAACCATCCATCATGAAAGAGCTGGAGCAGTTTTGCCTTGAGGAATGGGCAAAAATCCCAGTGGCAAGATGTGGCAAGCTCATAGAGACTTATCCAAAGCGACTTGCAGCTGTAATTGCCGTAAAAGGTGGCTCTACAAAGTACTGACTTTAGGGGGGTGAATAGTTATGCACGCTGAAGTTTTCTTTTATTTTGTCCTATTTGTTGTTTGCTTCACAATAAAAAAAAATATCACATCTTCAAAGTTGTATCCATGTTCTGTGGATAAAATGATGCAAACCTTCAAACAATCCGTTCTAATTCCAGGTTGTGAGGCAACAAAACATGAAAAATGCCAAGGGGGGTGAATACTTTTGCAAGGCACTGTATGTTGATTGCTTGCTGTCAGATTTCTATGTTGACTGCTTGCTGTCAGATTTCTATGTTGATTGCTTGCTGTCAGATTTCTATGTTGACTGCTTGCTGTCAGATATCTACGTTGATTGCTTGCTGTCAGATATCTATGTTGATTGCTTGCTGTCAGATTTCTACGTTGATTGCTTGCTGTCAGATTTCTACGTTGATTGCTTGCTGTCAGATATCTATGTTGACTGCTTGCTGTCAGATTTCTATGTTGACTGCCTGCTGTCAGATATCTATGTTGACTGCTTGCTGTCAGATTTCTATGTTGATTGCTTGCTGTCAGATATCTACGTTGACTGCTTGCTGGCAGATATCTATGTTGAGTGCTTGCTGTCAGATATCTATGTTGATTTCTTGCTGTCAGATATCTGTGTTGGCACGGCTTGCTGTCAGATATCTATGTTGACTGCTTGCTGTCAGATATCTATGTTGATTTCTTGCTGTCAGATATCTGTGTTGGCACTGCTTGCTGTCAATATCTATGTTGACTGCTTGCTGTCAGATATCTGTGTTGGCACGGCTTGCTGTCGGATATCTATGTTGATTGTCATTGACACGGTTCCTTTGGTCAACACAACCCTTTCACACTCAGGGAGAGATGGAGGGATGAAGACAGACGAGGTAAAGACGAGGGGATGAGAGTCACTCCACTGGAGGAGTTTACTCTCAGCACTCAGCCTGCACGCCAGTACTCAATACCATAGAAGAATTCAGGATGGATTGTAATCCTGAATCCTATCAGAAATCATTACTATCATTACATTACAGTTCCGTGTTTTGATCCCAGTGTGTATCCTGCTCCGTACGCTCCTTAAACAAACGCCCCTATGAAGGAAACCACAGTGTGTATCCTGCCCTGTACGCTCCTTAAACAAACGCCCCTATGAAGGAAACCACAGCGTGTATCCTGCCTTGTACGCTCCTTAAACAAACGCCCCTATGAAGGAAACCACAGTGTGTATCCTGCTCCGTACGCTCCTTAAACAAACGCCCCTATGAAGGAAACCACAGCATGTATCCTGCCCTGTACGCTCCTTAAACAAACGCCCCTATGAAGGAAACCACAGCGCGACCGAACACACAGGAATGTTTAGGAGGACTTAATTCTATGGTTTGACACTTCTGTTTGTCTATTAGCGTTCAGTAATACCAACACAATAGTAGATTGACCCCCCCCCCCCCAAAAAAAGTTCTGTAGTTGGTTGTGTAATTAGAAATAGGGAAGTCAGAGACAGATTAACATTCAACTTTGAACACACAATGAGTGCCCCACAACATTGGACAATGTTCTGGGCAGTTAGCTGTGTAATTAGACAGAGAGAGAGAGAGGAGACATACTGTGTCCCCTTCCAAACAACGGAACTAAATTAAACGTTAAAACACACACTGAACAGAACGCCCCCAGGGTCCCAAACTGTCCACCACAGAACACACTAACGTCCGACCTCAGGGGGACGGAGAGAACTGAAGAAGAGGAGGAGAGGAAGGCTGCAAAAGAACACCTGTCATAACCCCCCTGACCTCAGCCGCGAAGGGGGGAACACTATTGTGCCTTTTTAATAATTCATAGAGGCAGTGTTGCATGTCCCTGTAGGTCATATCGCTATGGGGGGGGGCAGTGTTGCATGTCCCTGTATGGGGGGGGGCAGTGTTGCATGTCCCTGTAGATCATATCGCTATGGGGGGGGGCAGTGTTGCATGTCCCTGTAGATCATATGGGGGGTGTTGCATGTCCCTGTAGATCATATCGCTATGGGGGGTGGGGGTGGGGGTCGTGTTGCATGTCCCTGTAGGTCATATCGGGGGGGGGGGGGGCAGTGTTGCATGTCCCTGTAGGTCATATTGCTATGGGGGGGGGGGGGGGGGGTCAGTGTTGCATGTCCCTGTAGATCATATCGCTACTGGGGGGGGGGCAGTGTTGCATGTCCCTGTAGGTCATATCGCTACTGGGGGGGGGGGGGGGGGGGGGTCAGTGTTGCATGTCCCTGTAGGTCATATCGCTATGGGGGGGGGGGGGGGGGGGCAGTGTTGCATGTCCCTGGGGGGGGGGGGGGGGAGTGTTGCATGTCCCTGTAGATCATATCGCTATGGGGGCAGGGCAGTGTTGCATATCCCTGTAGGTCATATCGCTATGGGGGGGGGGGCAGTGTTGCATGTCCCTGTAGATCATATCGCTATGGGGGGGGGGGCAGTGTTGCATGTCCCTGTAGATCATATCGCTATGGGGGGGGGGCAGTGTTGCATGTCCCCTGTAGGTCATATCGCTATGGGGGGGGGGGGGGGGCAGTGTTGCATGTCCCTGTAGATCATGTCAGTGTTGCATGTCCCTGTAGATCATATCGCTACGGGGGGGGGGGGGGGGGGGGGGGGGGCAGGGGGGGGGGGGCAGTGTTGCATGTCCCTGTAGATCATATCGCTATGGGGGGGGGGGCAGTGTTGCATGTCCCTGTAGATCATATCACTATTGGGGGGGGGGGGGGGGGTCAGTGTTGCATGTCCCTGTAGGTCATATCGGGGGGGGGGGGGGGGGGGGGGGGGGCAGTGTTGCATGGTGAGAACCCTGTGGGGGGGGGGGGGGGGGGCTTCCCTGAGGTCACACACATGTCCACATATTTAGTGTTGCATTCCCTGTAGGTCTCTGCTCCATGGGGGGGGGGGGGGGGGTCAGTGTTGCTGTCCCTATCATATCGTTGTTGCATGTCCCTCTAGGTCATATCGACAGGTTGCATGTCCCTGTAGATCATATCCTATTGGGGGGGGGGGGTCAGGAGAGACAGACAGGTCACACACCCAGAGAGACAGAGACAGGTCCACTCCCAGGAGAGACAGACAGGTCCACTCCCAGGAGAGACAGACAGGTCCACTCCCAGGAGAGACAGACAGGTCCACTCCCAGGAGAGACAGAGAGACAGACAGGTCCACTCCCAGGAGAGAGAGAGAGACAGACAGGTCCACTCCCAGGAGAGAGAGACAGACAGACAGGTCTAGACACAGAGAAGCCAGGAGAGACAGACAGACAGGTTTAAACCCAGGAGAGACAGACAGGTTTAAACCCAGAGGAGACAGACAGACAGGTTTAAACCCAGAGGAGACAGACAGACAGGTCTAAGACAGACAGACAGGTCTGAGACAGACAGACAGGTCTAGACACAGGAGAGACAGACAGGTTTAAACCCAGAGGAGACAGACAGACAGGTCTAAGACAGACAGACAGGTCTACGCCCAGGGGAAACTGCAGCCTCACCTCGGGTGATGGTAGCTCCAGGGGCCCTTTGCCGTCCAGGGGGGTTGTGAGCAGTTTGTCCCCCAGGATGTGCTGCAGGTGCTGGGCCATGACCTTCTGCTGCTCCACACAGCAGTGGTTCTCCAGAGACACGATCACAGGGTACTCAGAAACCTGCAGCCAAGGAAAAGACCCACGACTCAATCAGACGTTCAAAAACCCCAAGGAAATGATATGCACAAATATTTTAAGAGGATGAAATCTTCAAATTATTTGAAAGAAACATTTGGAATTTAGACAGTGGGAGGGACAGGGAAGGATGGTAAAAGAGATATGGAAAAAGAATAATGGAGGGAGGGATGGAGAGAGCGAAAGAGAGAAGGATGGGGTTAGTGTTAATTATTCAAAACAATCTTGCCCACACACACACACACACACACACACACACACACACAACGCGACACATAGCACACGCAAGCCGCTCTATATAACCCATACACACACACACACACACACACACACACACACACACACACACACACACACACACACACACACACACACACACACACACAGGGGGCAGCAGGCCACACTACTCCTGCTGATTGGTAGGTAGACTGACCCAGTCCCAGAGAAGCCTCCTCTGGACCGGGCCAGCCGTTTAGTATAACACAGTTTGGACAGGGTCATTACAGGGCCAGGTTACAAGATGCACACACACACACACACACACACACACACACACACACACACACAACAGGGGGCAGCAGGCCACACTACTCCTGCTGATTGGTAGGTAGACTGACCCAGTCCCAGAGAAGCCTCCTCTGGTCCGGGCCAGCCGTTTAGTATAACGCAGTTTGGACAGGGTCATTACAGGGCCAGGTTACTAGATGCACACACACACACACACACACACACACACACACAGAAAAACACAAACACACACACACACACACCAGGTTACTCGCTATAGCCTGAAGCTCATATTTCAGAAATCTGATGGAATAGCATACGCAGCTTAGTCGGGTGAATAAATGATGATGTTTTGATAAGGAGCTATGACGTCACAAGGGAAGCCATAGTGATGAGAGGGCTGGATAGTGTGTTTTGATAAGGAACTATGATGTCACAAGGGAAGCCATAGTGATGAGAGGGCTGGATAGTGTGTTTTGATAAGGAACTATGACGTCACAAGGGAAGCCATAGTGATGAGAGGGCTGGATAGTGTGTTTTGATAAGGAACTATGACGTCACAAGGGAAGCCATAGTGATGAGAGGGCTGGATAGTGTGTTTTGATAAGGAATTATGATGTCACAAGGGAAGCCACAGTGATAGGGATGATTTTATTGAGAGTGATACATTGGTCATTTATTCAGCCACGGACGTAGCAGTTATTTAGTGTATGGGTTAGCCAAGCCTGGTTGTTCTTTCACTGGACAAAAACGTTTCAAAGCAGCGCAACTAAAATATGCTTTACTCTTTGCACCATATTAATATCCAAGCAGCAGACAAAGCAGTTGTGTTGAGACGGTTTAATGACCTTAGTCACCCTGAAGGCAGCGGCCATGTTTTCTGTTCTTAATGGGTCTAGCCAGCAGTACTGTTTTGAAACGTCTGAACTGTTTAAAGAACAGCGGTCCAAACCGGGAAGGCGTACTGACCCAGGACCGTGACCACATCCTTCAACAGGATCATGGAGGTCAGGGTCAGGGTTGGGGTCAGTGTTAGGGTCAGGGTTAAGGAGAGTGGTTTGTACCCTGAAGGCGTACTGGCCCAGGACCGTGACCACATCCTTCAACAGGATCTTGGAGGTCAGGGTCAGGGTTGGGGTTAGGGTCAGTGTTAGGGTTAGGGTTAAGGAGAGTGGTTTGTACCTTGAAGGCGTACTGGCCCAGGGCGGTGACCACGTCCTTGAACAGGATCTTGGAGGTCAGAGTGCGTCCGTGGTAAACGACTGGTTCTCCGTTTGCTCCGTCCCAGCAGTCCACCTCCACACAACGACAGCCACGGTTCAAAGCCCTGCAGAAACATACGTACATACATTATAGTCTATCAAAGCCCTGCAGAAACATACGTACATACATTATAGTCTATCAAAGCCCTGCAGAAACTTACAGACATTATAACATTATAGTCTATTAAACCTTGCAGAAACATACAGACATTATAACATTATAGTCTATCAAAACGCTGCAGAAACAGACAGACATTATAACATTCTAGTCTATCAAAACGCTGCAGAAACAGACAGACATTGTAACATTATAGTCTATCAAAACCCTGCAGAAACATACAGACATTATAACATTATAGTCTATCAAAGCCCTGCAGAAACATACGTACATACATTATAGTCTATCAAAACCCTGCAGAAACATACGTACATACATTATAGTCTATCAAAGCCCTGCAGAAACATACGTACATACATTATAGTCTATCAAAGCCCTGCAGAAACATACAGACATTATAACATTATAGTAAACATGGAGACATTATAACATTATAGTCTATCAAAACCCTGCAGAAACATGCAGACATTATAACATTATAGTCTATTAAACCTTGCAGAAACATACAGACATTATAACATTATAGTCTATTAAACCTTGCAGAAACATACAGACATGATAACATTATAGTCTATTAAAGCCCTGCAGAAACATACAGACATGATAACATTATAGTCTATCAAAACGCTGCAGAAACATACAGACATTATAACATTATAGTCTATTAAACCTTGCAGAAACATACAGACATTGTAACATTATAGTCTATTAAACCTTGCAGAAACATACAGACATGTCTATCAAAGCCCTGCAGAAACATACAGACATGATAACATTATAGTCTATTAAACCTTGCAGAAACATACAGACATTATAACATTATAGTCTATTAAACCTTGCAGAAACATACAGTCTATTAAACCCTGCAGAAACATACAGACATTATAACATTATAGTCTATTAAAATTGAAATCCAGTAAGATGAAGGTTTCAGGACATAATCTCCACATGTATCAGCCATGCTTCAAGTCAAGCACAGAGAGAGAGAGAGAGAGAGAGAAAGAGAGAGAGAGAGAGAGAGAGACTCATAAGGTCAGAGGTCATATCAAAGAGATGTCATGGTTTAGTCCTCATGGAACCTGCCAGTAGGAGGACCACATAGTCACAGTAGGTAACCTCCCTCTGTTCTCATGGAACCTGCCTGTAGGAGGACCACATAGTCACAGTAGGTAACCTCCCTCTGTTCTCATTGAACCTGCCAGTAGGAGGACCACATAGTCACAGTAGGTAACCTCCCTCTGTTCTCATGGAACCTGTCAGTAGGAGGACCACATAGTCACAGTAGGTAACCTCCCTCTGTTCTCATGTCAATCTCTGCAGCAGCATGACAGGCGGAATGGATCTGCCACATGGTCAACAACAGGAAGTGACAGAGCAGGAAACACATGGTCGACAACAGGAAGTGACAGAGCAGGAAACAGATTGTCATTTCCACCCCCAACACACAGTGTTTAGTATTCTAGTACACACACACACACACACACACACACACACACACACACACACACACACAGTGTTTAGTATTCTAAACCAGAGGAAACACAGTGATACACGCTACAATCAGCCCCCCCCCCCACACACACACACACACAAACCCATGCACACACACACACACACACACACACACACACACACATACACACAGTACTCCCGTGCCGACCTGATGTACCACACTATAGACACACACACACACACACACACACACACACACACACACACACACACACACACACACACACAGACAGACAGACAGACAGTCCTCCCGTGCTGACCTGATGTATCCCTCCACACTGCTCTGTCCCAGCAGCTGGTCTCCCAGTAGGTAAGTGTTGTGGGAGGAGCAGATGAAGTAGTGGGACAGGGGCTGAGCCATGTCCTGGTGGACGGGGAGGCCACGCGGGTGGAACAGGGAGCCTTCAGGCGACAGCAGGTACTTCAGGAAGCCGTCGATGGTCATGGCCTTCAGCATCTTGGCTGTGAAGAAAGGGGAAAAGGGATGAGTGGATGAGTGGATGAGTGGATGAGTGGATGAGTCCTGGAAAGTCATCGGCTCCTTTAAAGATTGATTGGTTTATTGATTGCATGCTCACAGGGTTTGTATATATCTGTTTGATAGATAGATAGATAGATAGATTAGATTAGTATTACAGATTGATTGACTTATTGATTACGTGTGTTCATGTCTTTGTGTATGATAAATACAGATGTATGTATAATTGATTGATGATACTTCTTGATTACTGTCTTGTCTGAGTGTTCATATCTCTGTATGATAGATAGAGCTGTGATTGATTACCCGTGTCTGAGGGTTGGTATCGCTGTATGATAGATAGAGCTGTGATTGATTACCCATGTCTGAGGGTTGGTATCGCTGTATGATAGATAGATCTGTGATTGATTACCCATGTCTGAGGGTTCGTATCTCTGTATGATAGATAGATCTGTTATTGATTACCCGTGTCTGAGGGTTGGTATTTCTGTATGATAAATAGATCTGTGATTGATTACCCGTGTCTGAGGGTTCGTATCTCTGTATGATGAATAGATCTGTTATTGATTACCCGTGTCTGAGGGTTGGTATCTCTGTATGATAAATAGATCTGTGATTGATTTCCCATGTCTGAGGGTTCGTATCTCTGTATGATAAATAAATCTGTTATTGATTACCCGTGTCTGAGGGTTCGTATCTCTGTATGATAGATAGATCTGTTATTGATTACCCGTGTCTGAGGGTTGGTAGTTCTGTATGATAAATAGATCTGTTATTGATTACCCGTGTCTGAGGGTTGGTATTTTTGTTTGATAAATAGATCTGTTATTGATTACCCGTGTCTGAGGGTTGGTATCTCTGTATGATATATAGATCTGTTATTGATTACCCGTGTCTGAGGGTTCGTATCTCTGTATGATATATAGATCTGTGATTGATTACTCGTGTCTGAGGGTTGGTAGTTCTGTATGATAAATAGATCTGTGATTGATTACCCGTGTCTGAGGGTTCGTATCTCTGTATGATAAATAGATCTGTGATTGATTACCCGTGTCTGAGGGTTCGTATCTCTGTATGAGCTCCGCTGCGTGCTCCTCCACGTTCTCCTTCTCCAGCTGCTCCAGCAGGAGGAAGTCAGTGAGGTTCTGGAGAGTGAGCTTCTGGCCGTCCTCCGAGTAGTTCTGGAAGACCTGCAGCACGTCCTGGCGCTTAGTCAGCATCTTGTAGAACAGGACAAACTCATCGTCTTCCAGCGTGCCCGACTTAGAGTCGTCGGCCGTCTGCAAAACGGCACAGCAGAGTTATCAGGGAGGAGCTTTGAAACAGAGAACAGATACAGACAGCCTGCAGAGGCAGTTTGAGGTATAATAACATAAACATATAAAAACAAACGCAAATATTTGTCATGATATTACAGTGAAGAGTCAGAGCTATTAGTCTGCAGAGGCAGTTTGAGTTATAATAACATAAACATATAAAAACAAACGCAAATATTTGCCATGATATTACAGTGAAGAGTTGGAGGGTGTGGTGTTTATATAAGAGACACTGTAGAGAGACCACTGAGGTCAGATTGTCTTAAAATAAAGATATAAGAATATAATAGACATAGAGAGACCACATGAGGTCAGATTGTCTTAAAAAAAGGCAGTTTGTGTTATAATAATATAAACATATAATAAGCACGAGCTAGAGTCACCAAAAAGGCAGTTTGTGTTCTAATAATATAAACATATAATAAGCACTAGCTAGAGTCACCCAAAAGGCAGTTTGTGTTCTAATAATATAAACATCTAAAAACAAAGCACACTAAATGTTCCCTCTTACGGTGAAGAGGACATGGGCGTGCTGTTCGTTCATGTCCACGTTCATCATCTTCAGCAGGTCTCTCA
The DNA here is from genome assembly GCA_026901105.3 of Galaxias olidus. Lineage (NCBI taxonomy): Eukaryota > Metazoa > Chordata > Actinopteri > Galaxiiformes > Galaxiidae > Galaxias > Galaxias olidus. The sequence goes on along the minus strand of JAPMUY010008682.1, from coordinate 34,349 downwards.
CTTCCTTAAAGTTCATCCTGCCATCATTGTTCTTGTCCGCCTTCTTGAACCAATCACCGATCCACCTGAGCAACACCATATAAGGAAGAAGGCCAAACCACACCAAACAGGGGAGCTGGCAGAGTGTTGAGACTGAACTAACAAATACTGGGAACAGTTTGCATTTCAGTGACTGAACTAACAAATAACCAGAACAGTTTGCATTACAGCCTATCAGCCAACTGTCCTTTTCCTTGATGTCTTTATAAAGAATGGACATAAGTCCTGATGAGCCAACCTGCAGATCTGAAGAGACTACATATTACAGAGAAACTGCACTACCAACCCAGTACCTCCACGCCTGGACTTTTATTGTGAAAAATCCAACTGTAGTCTCATTCTCTCTCGACTATTGTCTTGGCTCTACGTATGCTTCCTTTGTTCTTCTGACCCACAACAGAACACTAAATTCAACCAAAACTAAACCAAAGTAAAATACAGGTTTGTGAACTTTTACTGTGAAGGAAAGCAGTCCAAGGTTAATCCTCACCAGTCTCCAAAAGTTCATTAAACTATCCAATCGCTGCGTCTCAAATCGCATACTAATACTATTTATTTTAGTAGGCACTTCATCTGCCCTTATTAAGTACGTACTATTGCATAAAGTAGGCACACAATTAGGACATACTACTTCCTCATTAACATCCGTCGCAGCCCGTCGCACCAAATTAGAAAATTGTTGGTGCTCCATCGGCGCGGCGAGTCAATGTGACGCGTCCTCCACTCTGAAGGGTCAAAGGTCAGAAAGCCTAGCCTACTGTGAAATGTGACCAGACGTAGTCAAACATCATGGTATTACTGCTTACTGCATTTGACATACAACAGGGTTTTTCTTGTTCATTTTTATTTTGTAAGTAAGTGAATTTTATTTACAAAGCGCCTTTCAAAACCACATTACAAGGTGCTGTACAATGTAAAAACATGAAATGCAAAAACATTAAAAACATTAAATGACAAAGAAATGAATAAAAATCAACCTAGAAGGATACTGGTCCAGTTTCTCGCTCTCCCCCATGTTTTCCAGGTTCTCAATGAGCTTCCTCGTCCCTCTGATCCAGCACTGCGCCTCCTCCTCCGAGTCGGCCACCAGGTCCAGGGTGCCGCGGCGACCCCGGAACACCAGGGTGAAGCAGCGCTCCGGCGGGAAGTCGTCAGCCACACTCAGCAGGACTTCTGACTGGTGGCCCTCACGCACCTGCTCCACATCTCTCAGGGAGACTGTGTACACAGAGAGAGACATAGAGAGAGAGCACAGAGAGAGAGAGAGAGAGAGAGAGAGAGAGAGAGTGAGAGACATACAGAGAGCACAGAGAGAGAGAGAGAGAGAGAGAGAGAGAGAGAGAGAGAGACATACAGAGAGAGAGATACAGAAAGAGAGAGACACAGATAGAGAGACATAGAGAGAGAGAGAGAGAGAGAGAGAGAGAGAGAGAGAGAGAGAGAGAGAGAGAGAGAGAGAGAGAGAGAGAGAGAGAGAGAGAGAGAGAGAGAGAGAGAGAGCGAAAGAGAGAGAGACAGAGAGAGAGAGAGAGAGAGAGAGAGAGAGAGAGAGAGAGAGAGAGAGAGAGAGAGACAGAGAGAGAGAGAGAGAGAGAGAGAGAGAGAGAGAGAGAGAGAGGGGGGGGGGACGGTAGCCTTGGTTTACCACACCATAACCTTGTTGTTGTTGTTGTTGTTGTTGTTGACATCACCCTCTCTCAGCCATCATACTAAAATGGGCCCCATGTGGAATCAGCCTGGGCTTCATGGGTACTAAGTGGCCATGGGTTCAACAGAAACTGCGGGTTCTGGGGGGGTCTCTTGTGGGTAAACTACGGGTTCACACAGGGGGTCTCTTGTGGGTAAACTGCGGGTTCTGGGGGGGTCTCTTGTGGGTAAACTGCGGGTTCTGGGGGGTCTCTTCTGGGTAAACGGTGCGGGCCCTTGTGGGGTAAACTATGTGGGCCCTGGGGGGGTCTCTTCTGGGTAAACTGCGGGTTCTGGGGGTGGTCTCTTGTGGGTAAACTGCGGGTTCTGGGGGGGTCTCTTGTGGGTAAACTATGCGGGCCCTGGGGGGGTTATGTGTGGGTAAACTATGCGGGCCCTGGGGGGGTTATGTGTGGGTAAACTATGCGGGCCCTGGGGGGGTTATGTGTGGGTAAACTATGCGGGCCCTGGGGGGGTCTCTTGTGGGTAAACTGCGGGTTCTGGGGGGGTCTCTTGTGGGTAAACTGCGGGTTCTGGGGGGGTCTCTTGTGGGTAAACTTACAGGTGGCGTGGGCTTTGCCCGCCTTCTTGGACTTGTACCAGATGGTCAGGCCGTCCTCCTGCAGCTTGAAGAGACGCTGCTTCCTCCACGTCCGAGACTTCACCTTCCTCATCACCGTGCCAACCTGCATGGACTGGAGGTTATCGTCTCCCTGGATACCTGTGGAGAGAGAGAGAGAGAGAGAGAGAGAGAGAGAGAGAGAGAGAGAGAGAGAGAGAGAGAGAGAGAGAGAGAGAGAGAGAGAGAGAGAGAGAGAGAGAGAGAGAGAGAGAGACAGAGAGAGAGAGAGAGAGAGAGAGAGAGAGAGAGAGAAGAGAGAGAGAGAGAGAGAGAGAGAAAAAGACACATAAAAAAGAGAGGGATAGGAGGATGGAAGAGAGAGGCAAGGAGAGAAAGTAGGGAAGAAAGATTAAAGTTACATGTTTTTTATTATTATTCCTTTAATGTTCTGCATTAGCAGAGCCAACGACAGTACTTTAATGTTCTGCATTAGCGGAGCCAACAACAGTACTTTAATGTTCTGCATTAGCCAGCCACAACAGTACTTTAATGTTCTGCATTAGCGGAGCCAACAACAGTACTTTAATGTTCTGCATTAGCGGAGCCAACAACAGTACTTTAATGTTCTGCATTAGCGGAGCCAACAACAGTACTTTAATGTTCTGCATTAGCGGAGCCAACGACAGTACTTTAATGTTCTGCATTAGCGGAGCCAACGACAGTACTTTAATGTTCTGCATTAGCGGAGCCAACAACAGTACTTTAATGTTCTGCATTAGCGGAGCCAACGACAGTACTTTAATGTTCTGCATTAGCCAGCCAACAACAGTACTTTAATGTTCTACATTAGCCAGCCAACAACAGTACTTTAATGTTCTGCATTAGCCAGCCAACAACAGTACTTTAATGTTCTGCATTAGCCAGCCAACAACAGTACTTTAATGTTCTGCATTAGCCAGCCAACAACAGTACTTTAATGTTCTGCATTAGCCAGCCAACAACAGTACTTTAATGTTCTGCATTAGCTGAGCCAACAACAGTACTTTAAAGTTCTGCAATAGCTGAGCCAACAACAGTACTTTAATGTACAGTCTGGGATAAATGGGTGAGTGTATTAGAGTAGTAGATCTGAGTGCTGGAGGCCAACTGACTCGCTCTCTTTCTCTTGTTCTCTCTTTCTCTTGTTCTCTCTTTCTCTTGTTCTCTCTTTCTCTTGTTCTCTCTTTCTCTTGTTCACTTTTTCACCCCTTTTATGACATCACAAGGTAACAAAGATGCAGTGACTCAGGAGGTTTATTGGACAGTCTTTACCTCTTTTCTAAAGTGCATTCAGAGAGAAAAAAGACTAATGGAGAGACAATTGGGAAAGATATTCCCTGTGTTTACATTGATATAAAACTAAAGTCCAAAAAGGTGACTACGCATGAAAGTAAAGTGATCCTTGTCCTACTGAAGTGTACCCGGTAACAAAGTCATTATTCTCAGACGTTTTTAAAGCCTCCACATCTTTAGCCCTGTAGTACAAACCTGCAGACAGATATTTGAGCACGATAATGTAGAACTCCTAAAGGTTAAAGGTTACGTATATAGCCCAATGGTCAGGCTCATATCAAACTAACCTGAAATCCTAAAGGTTAAAGGTTATTATTTATACAGCCCTGATGGTCAGGGTCATATCAAACTAAACTGAACTCCTAAAGGTTAAAGGTTATTACTTATACAGAAAAATGGTCGGGATCAAATCAAATCAAACCAAACTGAACTCCTAAAGGTTAAAGGTTATTACTTATACTGCCCAATGGTCAGGGTCATATCAAACCACACTGAACTCCTAAAGGTTAAAGGCTACTTACGCAGCCCAGTGGTTGCCATTGGATTCCCTGTCACTCGTCTGCGGAGCGCTGTGAAACAACGAAGAACAACGTCAGCCTCTATGTTCATAACCAGCACACTGTGCTCAATCCACAAATAATAATTACACTAGGAACAACAACTTTCATTAAGAGTGCCTTTCTGGAAACCCAAGGACACTTTCCAAATACAAGGAAGCATTGACAAATAAAACTAGTAAGAGACAAAAATAAGATTAAGAAGCAGAAAAAATCTGAACAAAGTTGTTGTGAAAGTATTGGTCATAAAGAGTGCAAATGGAAGGTTCTTGCTTGGTTTAATAGTCATAAAAGATAACTTATAAGATGTCTGATGCTAGCAACAAAGTACATGATTGTCTTATTCTCGTTTGAGTGGCACATAAAATAACGAGTAAAAATGTCTGTTTCCACACACGTTCTAGAACAACTGATAAAGTGACTTACCTACTCGTGAAAACCCCTCGTGTGTAAGACGAGCATGTGATGTCATAGTGCCAAAACGAGTGTGGATTCCTTTGACTCAAGATGCTCCAGTGTCAGTAACAGACGTCCTGATTGGCTATACTGTACATCAACATCACCAGCTCAACTAAATGCCGCTAACCAAACTAACCCCATGGCTCATAAAGCCAGGAACTGTTTCACATGCAAACCACATGCATGTGATACGGTTAACATCCTCGACGGTCTCCAGCTTGTTATTATTCATACGTTTTGAAAAGAAAATCGTATTCAAAGTCATGAAATATTCACATGCAAAATAAGCCCTTTGGCACACAAACATTCCCCTCCTCAGGCCCAACACAGACTTGTTTTTGTAACTGCCACTAACCCCACTAGTTTGGGATAAGTTTCAACTGGAAACAAATCATCAACCTCCAAAAAGAAAGACCAAACAAGTATCATTTTGTTTGCCATATACATCAGCCATTACAATTCCCTTGTGAAATTGTTCATCAGAGATGAGAATCAAAACGTATAGAAAGTGAACTCAAGTAGAAAATAACAAGTTTAAACAACAACCCGTGCATGCTCTCTGTTCAGCTCTGTGTTCAGCTCTGTGTTCAGCTCTCTGTTCAGCTCTCTGTTCAGCTCTCTGTTCAGCTCTCTGTTCAGCTCTGTGTTCAGCTCTGTGTTCAGCTCTCTGTTCAGCTCTCTGTTCAGCTCTGTGTTCAGCTCTGTGTTCAGCTCTCTGTTCAGCTCTCTGTTCAGCTCTCTGTTCAGCTCTCTGTTCAGCTCTCTGTTCAGCTCTGTGTTCAGCTCTGTGTTCAGCTCTCTGTTCAGCTCTCTGTTCAGCTCTCTGTTCAGCTCTCTGTTCAGCTCTCTGTTCAGCTCTGTGTTCAGCTCTGTGTTCAGCTCTGTGTTCAGCTCTGTGTTCAGCTCTGTGTTCAGCTCTGTGTTCAGCTCTGTGTTCAGCTCTCTGTTCAGCTCTGTGTTCAGCTCTGTGTTCAGCTCTGTGTTCAGCTCTGTGTTCAGCTCTGTGTTCAGCTCTGTGTTCAGCTCTCTGTTCAGCTCTCTGTTCAGCTCTCTGTTCAGCTCTCTGTTCAGCTCTCTGTTCAGCTCTCTGTTCAGCTCTCTGTTCAGCTCTCTGTTCAGCTCTCTGTTCAGCTCTGTGTTCAGCTCTCTGTTCAGCTCTGTGTTCAGCTCTCTGTTCAGCTCTCTGTGTTCAGCTCTGTGTTCAGTGGTATCGTCTGGAGTGCTTCCTTTTCCTTTGATTCAGTGAGTGGTTTGAAAACCTCCCCACCGATAAGCAGACCCCCTGACCAGCATTCCCCTTTGAACCAGCCTCATCCTGTCTGAGCCACACACCAGAAGAGAGAGAGAGAGGGTGAGAGAGAGAGAGAGAGAGAGAGAGAGAGAGAGAGAGAGAGAGAGAGAGAGAGAGAGAGAGAGCAGACCGGCTCACACCAATAGCCAGAGGACTTCAGGATGCATGGATTCATTCCGCTCCGTTTCATGTTTTCATTTTCACCCTGTTGTCTTTTCCTTTAGTCTCATATAATCTCTACTCTCTCTTTCTGTTCATCTGAGTTTCCACTCTGTCTCACCTCATCCCTCAATTTATGCCCCCCCTCTCTCTCTCTGCCCCCTCCATCCCTCGCTTTATCTCTCTCATTCTTTGTCTTTCTCTCACTCTCATTCTCTTCTTTCTCTCTCTCTCTCTCTCTCTCTCTCTCTCTCTCTCTCTCTCTCTCTCTCTCTCTCTCTCTCTCTCTCTCTCTCTGTCTCTCTCCCTCTGCCCCTCTCTTTCTCTTTCTCTCACTTTCTCTCTCTCTCTGAGGTCAGATGACACTAAACACTCTAAAGCTGCTTCCACATTCCCGGAGCCTTTCACCACTGAGCCACTGAGCTGTTTTCCCTACTTCTCCCCTATCAGCCCTCTGCTGTGTAAAGAGGCTGGCTTTGAATACAGCCTCCAGAGATGCATCCATGCCGTGGACATTACACAGAGATAGTCATATGGAAATGCGCATTTCAACTAACAACTTCTCAAAGTATAGGCCTCTTTATTTTCACTGTGTAAATAAAGGTTAATGAAACATGAAGTGTCCCTGAATATTCTTACTGAGAATTAGAACCAACTATGGTCCAGCAATGTCTCGTCTGTCTGATCAGAGTCCCTTTAATACATTGTAAGCAATTTAATACATCATATACGGGTGGCAAATGTCTGAGTGGAACCAAGCTAACATGTATTTAGTTTGGATGTTTTGAGGTTGTTTTTAGTAGTTTAATTTAAGACAAATCTATTGACCATGGTAAAACCTTCTTACCTTCTACACCCCGTTACCTAAAAAAAATATGACAGACAAACAATAACTAACAGTGTGATAGCATCAGTCACACACACACACACACACAGTTACAGTGTGATAGCATCAGTCACACACACACACACACACACACAGTTACAGTGTGATAGCATCAGTCACACACACACACACACACACACACACACACACACACACACACACACACAGTTACAGTGTGATAGAATCAGTCACACACACACACACACACACACACACACACACACACACACACACACACACACACAGTTACAGTGTGATAGCATCAGTCACACACACACACACACACACACACACACACACACACACACACACACACACACACAGTGTGATAGCATCAGTCACACACACACACACACACACACACACACACACACACACACACACACACACACACACACAGTTACAAAACAGCATCAGTCACACACACACACACACACACACACACACACACACACACACACACACACACACAGTTACAGTGTGATAGCATCAGTCACACACACACACACACACACACAGTTACAGTGTGATAGCATCAGTCACACACACAGACAGTTATGGTGTGATAGCATCAGTCACACACACACACACACACACACACACAGTTACAGTGCATCACACACACACACACACACACACACACACACACACACACACAGTTACAGTGTGATACACACACACACACACACACAGATACAGTGTGATAGCATCAGTCACACACACACACACACACACACACACACACACACACACACACACAGACACACACAGTGTGACAGTTCGAGCATCACACACACACACACACACAGTTACAGTGTGATAGACTCACTCACACACACACACACACACACACACACACATAGCATCAGTCACACACACACACACACACACACACAGATAGTTACACACACACACACACACACAGACAGTTACAGTGTGATAGCATCAGTCACACACACACACACACACACACACACACACACACAGCATCAGTCACACACACACACACACACACACACACAGACAGTGTGATAGTCAGCCACACACAGACAAAGTCCATGGTGAAACCAGCTATTCAGTACACACACACACACACACACACACACACACACACACACAGGGACAAAGTCCAGTGTGAAACCAGCTATTCAGTACACACACACACACAAACCAGAGTCAGTCAGCCACCGAGGGACAAAGTCCAGTGTGAAACCAGCTATTCTCAGTACTCTGTCAGAGAGATCACAAACCAAACCAGAGTCAGTCAGCGACCGAGGGACAAAGTCCAGTGTGAAACCAGCTATTCAGTACTCTGTGCGGCACAAACCAAACCAGAGTCAGTCAGCCACCGAGGGACAAAGTCCAGTGTGAAACCAGCTATTCAGTACTCTGTGTGGCACAAACCAAACCAGAGTCAGTCAGCCACCGAGGGACAAAGTCCAGTGTGAAACCAGCTATTCAGTACTCTGTGTGGCACAAACCAAACCAGAGTCAGTCAGCCACCGAGGGACAAAGTCCAGAGTGAAACCAGCTATTCAGTACTCTGTGTGGCACAAACCAAACCAGAGTCAGTCAGCGACCGAGGGACAAAGTCCAGTGTGAAACCAGCTATTTGCCACCACTGACCCGGTACTCATCCTACTAAACATCCATAAAGCACAGCTTTATTAGTAATCCACTTGAAGCATAACAACAGTTTGACTGTTTCCAGAAAGCATTGTTTTCAGAAAGCAGAGGGTGGGTGGGTGGGTGTCAACTTAACTGCTAAGAGAGCGTATGGCATTGGCAATTTGCAAATCAAACAGGCTACACAATAAGTAGCATTCATTTATTTTTCATTCATTAAATGAACCTAAAGAAACCTATGTATTTTGACTTAATGTCGATCAAGCACTTAAGAGTGTCAGAGAATATGTATACGTATCAAAACATACATTCTTTATATATTTAGAGATTTCATACCTCGTGATAACCTCCTGTACCCCCAAACTCTTACGCAACACAAGCTCATGTTGAAATGAAGTGCTCAGCGTTGTCCAGCGCTCCCTCTGCCTCTCTACCCATGTGAGTCAACGTCTGTCTGTACATCAATTTGACTATGTTCTGCAGATAACTGCTCTAATACTGACATCAAGTCAGGCTATCTATTTCTCCACAATAATCAAAATGACCTCCAGAGAGTTAGCCTTTGTCATAGGCATCAATAGAGCCATTTAGTTCACTAACGCTGCGTGAAAGCATTTCTTCTTCTCCGAACACATATCACCAAAACGAAGTCACGTTTTTTGAGAAAGGACATCTGCATAATGTTACAATAGTTACCATGAGTCAGTGTAAGTCAGCTGCTCTCAGCCTCAGTTCATATATGTGTGTGGTAGTAGTGGCAGCGTGGCCACTCCGTTTCTCTCTGTCTCTTACCCGCTGTAGGATCATCTCTGCATGTGTCCTCGACCGTCTCCTCTGGTGGTTGTCCTTCAGATGTCAAACTTTAACAGAGACACAGAGAGGATCAGGTGAGGCAGTCCTCCTGCTGCTGCTGCAGCATGTGGAGGTAAGGTTTTTAACTGCAGGTAGTCCAGTCTGTCTGTCTGAACCATGCCACCGCGTGCCTAGACGCGGCGATGAGAGAGGTAAGAGCCAGGGGGATAGCTGATACCAGGGCGTCAACACACACACACACACACACACACACACACACACACACACACGCACGAGGTAAGACACACACACACAGCACACACGCACACACACACACAGGCGTGCACACACGCACGCACACACGCACGCACACACACACACACACACACACACACACACACACACACACACACACACACACACACACACACACACACACACACACACACACACACACACGCAGACTCTCTCCCTTCCTCCCACCCTTTCTTTCTCTTTGTTCTTCATTTCTCCTCTTCTTGCTCACCTGTCGGTTCCTCTCACTCACACCTGTGTTCCCAATCATGTTCAGACAGCCAGACGTGATCAGACAGACAGGCTGATCAGACAGACAGGCTGATCAGACAGACAGCCAGACGTGACAGGCTGATCAGACAGACAGGCTGATCTGGAGTAATAACTAAGCAATGGCTTCATTAGAAAACAGATGGGGCTCAACGTGACAATATCAAGAAAATACCTTAGCTAACATGGCTTGATTATTTTCCATCTCGTTAATGGGAACAGCTTCCAAGGGATGGAACATAAATAAAACACTTGGTCAATGTAAACGTGTGGAATGCCATCAGCCGTTAATGTGACTGTCTGAAAGCTGAACAAGCTGACGTTATACAGGCCGACAGATACTCAGTCACTACCGAAGGGGAGACATCTAGCTGATCAATCATTCAGCACTATAACCGCTCTCACGTAGAGCCGCTGTTCCCCTTCAAAGCCACCTAATGGGTCGGGCGGCCATAGGACCCACACCTATGGCCTGCTCCCTCGAAGACGGCCCCCAGCTACAGTTACTAAGCTACAGCCATGAAACATTTAGCCAGCCAGCCTACCTGCAGGGGAGGACAGGAGGAAGAGGAGGAGGAGGAGGAGCAGCTTTGGGCAGAGATAGGAGGGGGAAACCTGTATGAGAACACACAAACGCTTAGCTAGCTGGGGCTTGTGATTAGTTATTATTTCACGTGCCGAGAGGCCATGTTTGTGAGCGCATGAATTATGAACACGATGGACGGCGTTAAGAGAAATATACATCCTTTCTTTTTTTTCTTTATTTTGTCGTTCTTTTAACTCCCCCCTCCGCCTCATGTTTCTGGAGGATGAATAATGCAGCAGAGCAGCTCAGCTTTCCCTGGGTTGGGTGACACAGACGCTGGCCTGAACCAAAGCAGGGGTCCCCTTCAGCAAGGCCCTGGAGCTCCAGGGAGGTAAGCTACACCACAGGTTGGCTTAGGTTCACTCATACCGGGGCTATACTGGGAATGGTTTACACTAGTGTTGTGACAGTGTGTTCAGACACCAGAGTCTCTACCAAGCATCACACCACACAAACACCGGTCACTTTTCCTTCACATTCAATTTAGACGGAGCCTCTTGAAAATTGAAATTTGGATTGAATGCGACACTTTTCAACTTGGACTGGAACACTGTGAGCTAGAGGACTAATAAGAAAACAGTCCTGGATACAGACCATAATACCACGCTGCCTTTCTCCCTCAAACTGGCAGCACGCTAAGCTAACTCACCCCCAATGCATTTCAAAGAGACATGCTACATTCAATTCATCTTCTTTAACCATATCTGGACATAGATAGCAAAAACTATTACATTATTTGGATGTAAACAAAAGGAGATATAGATTTGAGGGAAGAAAAAACAACCGCTTTTAGACACAAATAACCCCCCCCCCCCCCCCCAATACATTTCTCTGTAGTACACAGAATAAATGATGTTCAAAACCAGGTTTATTTTTTGGGTTGACAAAGTGATCAACACGATCAGTGTTGGTTTGAAGACAGAAATCTCTCCTTTCAGATCCTGGAAACACACGGCCAACCTCCACATCATAACACGCTGACTTGTTCATCCCCATTCCTGCAACTGTTTGATGTTGTATACAGTGTTGAGATTGTATTGTACAGTGGATGCAAGTTAAAGCAACTCCAGGAAGGTGCATAGGTTGTCATGTTAAACTGTTAATCGAGAGAGAGAAAGACAGAGATAGAGAGAGAGAGAGAGAGAGAATGGTGGTCGCTACAAAACACAGGTCATAAAAAAGGAAGGCGCCAACGCTTGCCTCGCCACGGGATCCTACATAGGAACCAAAACACACCAGAAACAAGGAGGGCCGTCTTGTCCTTTCAAAAGTCTTTATCAAAACAAAAACAACAACAGCCCTTTTTGAAATGTCCCTCATTCCAAACAGTGGCACACCGTCTCATTCATTGATGGCTGCTGGTAGTGTGTGTGTGTGTGTGTGTGTGTGTGTGTGTGTGTGTGTTTCGGCAGTGCCACATATCACCTGGTACTACCTAAAAAACAACCAGGTATAAAACTGTAGCTATGGCAACGTTGCTTCTAGCAGTAAATTCCAACTCCAGACATTGGCAGGTCATAGGGGGGCGGGGCTTCATTTGGGCTGCAGCCTTTTCCCCTCTGGGTGTGTGTGTGTGTGTGCGTGGTCACTGGGTGGGCAGCGGGATGCCTCGGGGGTCGGTGACCTGTCCCTCCTGCAGGTTCTTCACCAGCTGGGCCAGCCAGCGCTTGGTGGTGGTGTCATCCTTCAGCACCTGAGCGAACGTGGTGTCCTTCAGCTGGTCAGGGAGGCACTGCCGCAGCGCCTCGCGCGCCCTGCACCGGGGACACACACACATCAGAGTCAGCACTGCAGTAATAAACAGGACCAACAAGGCTAAGACACAGACACACACACGGACACACACACACACACACATCAGAGTCAGCACTGCAGTAATAAACAGGACCAACAAGGCTAAGGCTAAGGCTAAGGCTAAGACACAGACACAGACACAGACACAGACACACAGACACACAGACACACAGACACACAGACACACAGACACACAGACACACACACACACACACACACACACACACACCAACCAACACAGACATTAAAGCTAGCACTGCATTAGGTTGAAAAGGGAAACCAATTTCAGCCACACGTTGCAGAACACAACACTTGATTTGTTTTTGGTCCAGGGGCGTACCTGGAGTTGTCTGACAGGCGGAGGTAACAGCGAACCACGTGCTTCAGGAGGCGGGCTGAGGGTTCCTTTGAGAGCTGCAGCACCATCTTACCCTGGAGAGAAACACAGAGGACGTATCACCACAAGAACATATAACCAAACACAGAGGACGTATCACCACAAGAACATCTAACCAAACACAGAGGACGTATCACCACAAGAACAAATAACCAAACACAGAGGACGTATCACCACAAGAACATATAACCAAACACAGAGGACGTATCACCACAAGAACATATAACCAAACACAGAGGACGTATCACCACAGGAACATATAACCAAACACAGAGGACGTATCACCACAGGAACATATAACCAAACACAGAGGACGTATCACCACAAGAACATATAACCAAACACAGAGGACGTATCACCACAAGAACAAATAACCAAACACAGAGGACGTATCACCACAGGAACATATAACCAAACACAGAGGACGTATCACCACAGGAACATATAACCAAACACAGAGGACGTATCACCACAGGAACATATAACCAAACACAGAGGACGTATCACCACAGGAACATATAACCAAACACAGAGGACGTATCACCACAGGAACATATAACCAAACACAGAGGACGTATCACCACAGGAACATATAACCAAACACAGAGGACGTATCACCACAAGAACATATAACCAAACACAGAGGACGTATCACCACAGGAACATATAACCAAACACAGAGGACGTATCACCACAAGAACATATAACCAAACACAGAGGACGTATCACCACAAGAACATATAACCAAACACAGAGGACGTATCACCACAGGAACATATAACCAAACACAGAGGACGTATCACCACAAGAACATATAACCAAACACGTGGTGATATTATTACAAGAACATATAACCAAACACAGAGGACGTATCACCACAGGAACATATAACCAAACACAGAGGACGTATCACCACAAGAACATCTAACCAAACACAGAGGACGTATCACCACGTATCACCACAGGAACATATAACCAAACACAGAGGACGTATCACCACAGGAACATATAACCAAACACAGAGGACGTATCACCACAGGAACATATAACCAAACACAGAGGACGTATCACCACAGGAACATATAACCAAACACAGAGGACGTATCACCACAGGAACATATAACCAAACACAGAGGACGTATCACCACAGGAACATATAACCAAACACATGGTGATATTATTACAAGAACATATAACCAAACACATGGTGATATTATTACAAGAACATATAACCAAACACATGGTGATATTATTACAAGAACATATAACCAAACACAGAGGACGTATCACCACAAGAACATATAACCAAACACGTGGTGATATTATTACAAGAACATATAACCAAACACATGGTGATATTATTACAAGAACATATAACCAAACACATGGTGACATTATTACAAGAACATATAACCAAACACATGGTGACATTATTACAAGAACATATAACCAAACACATGGTGATATTATTACAAGAACATATAACCAAACACATGGTGATATAACCACAAGAACATACATACATGTGGTGATATATATATTACCACAAGAACATATCACAAAACTCTCACGTATGTATTTTTATGAAAATAAGTAAAAACGTCACATTTCTTCACCAACGTAATGTTCTATACTAACAGTATAGCTGTGGTCCTTACAGAGAAGGGCAGTGATAGACATGATGAAGGAGTTGAAAAAGAAAGAAACCCTTCATAAGGTGCTGTGTGCTCACCAGTATCATAGCAACATGGGAGAAGCGCTCGTAGGTCTGACAGATGTAGGCCAAGCCTGTGTCGTCAAGGAGAATCTTCTGGAGGATGAACGTGGCAACCTGGACAAACAACACACAACCATCCACTTACTAACACTGAGTAGTTACCAACCTGGACAACCAACACACAACCATCCACTTACTAACACTGAGTAGTTACCAACCTGGACAAACAACACACAACCATCCACTTACTAACACTGAGTAGTTACCAACCTGGACAAACAACACACAACCATCCACTTACTAACACTGAGCAGTTACCAACCTGGACAAACAACACACAACCATCCACTTACTAACACTGAGTAGTTACCAACCTGGACAAACAACACACAACCATCCACTTACTAACACTGAGTAGTTACCAACCTGGACAAACAACACACAACCATCCACTTACTAACACTAAGTAGTTACCAACCTGGACAAACAACACACAACCAACAACTTACTAACACTTAGTAGTTACTTATGGCTAAAGAATTGACTTGAATTGGGTCAGTCTCAGAGATAGTCTCTTGTCTAAAGTCTTGAATCTCTTGAAAAGCTTTCCGGACAGAGTTGATGCTGGCGTACCGTTTTGGAAAGCTCGCTGCCAGACTCCATGATTCGAAGACACAGAGGAATGATTTCTGTCGTCAACAGGAAGTTGATCACCTCCTGTTCATCTGTTTTGACCAGCGCACCTGATTGACAAACAGCGAAATTTCACACAGGTTTAATAAACATGTATTAACAGTGACGACGGTTGTCGATTGGCGTTGAACAACGCTTTCATTGTTTTGCTTACACACAAGATGTACATGTCATTGTCATTAAACAAATCAAGTTGCTAATACAAAGCACAAAAGTGAAAAAAGAAGCTAAAACATCTAAAAATATTATACGGATATTACGAAATACGAGACTTATTACTGATGAACCAACCAAGTAAAATCATTAAAGGTTTCTTTCAACACCTCCAAACAGATGTGCGCCAGCACGTAGAATGAGAGAGACGGACAGGCGGCTAGGGTTCCTACCTATAACCCCCAGGCTGGTGAGGCGGAGGTACTCAAAGGGGCGGGTTTTGCTGACGGTGTGCAGGAACGGGTAGAGGAAGAGGGGGATGTGGGCGGCCAGAAACGCAGATCTGACGAAGAGACAACAGGCTTTATGTTTTCTCCATTAAAAACAAAGATCTGTACAATTCATTAACAGGAATGAATGGTTTATAAAACATAATTTACATTTCAAAACAGAGTAGAGAGAGAGAGAGATAGCGACAAATACACTTTATAAATAAACTTTATAAAAAACACGCACACACACACAGTTTTGAGCAAACCTTGTCTCTGGGTGAGATGCTACACACTGCAGCAGGGCCAAGGCGTTACACACCCTGTTGGATTGATGGGCAGTCAGGGTTGGGGGGTTGATTGACGGGTAGATGTTCACTATCTCCTGGTGATGGGGGGGGGGGGGGGGGGGGGGGGGGGGGGGGGGGGGGGGGGGGGTGAGAAGAGCAAAAAACACCGTTCAGTCAGTTTGTTTATTTTTATTCAGTGGCTGTTCCGTGAGTAATGTGCGTGAGCGGTCCATGTCTGATTCAGTGTTACCTGGAGCAAAGCCGCGATAGTGCCGCATGAATGCCACAGCATCGGGGCCAGGTCGGGTACCGACTCCCGTTTCTTACTGAGCTCCAGAAGGGCATTTTCCCTCGTCTCTGGACTAGACAACTCATTGATCCATTGGTAGATTTTCTCCCTATCCACTTGCGCCAGCGCCGTGGTTACAGCCTGAAAAAGCAAAACAGATTTGTATTAGGCAAACGTAACTCCAGCTTTACTATAACGGCAAAGTTCATGTGTGTGACCCAATGACGCTGCGTAGATGGCCATTGACACTGCCACTGACAGTTTTGTTGCCGTGTGGTCAATCTAGCGTTAATGCTAACGTTAGCTAGCTAGCTAGATAACTTTGGGCAATAATTCTAGCACACGTTACGTTACAGACGATGCGTTATATAAGTAACAGACTTCACAATATAACTTATATCTTATCTAGAAAATAACAGAAGAAACTCAAGACCCCACCAGTTCAACTTTATATGGGTCGTTAACGAATGAATGAAATGTCTGCCACTGACTGGAATACGAATTACGATAGTTTCACAAACACAGTATTGTTGTCGTCTGTTCTGCTCAAACTTAAGCTATGGTTCTTTACCATATTTATAGAACTTTAAACTATAAATCACCAATTTAAACCAGGTAATGCTAAACAAAGACTGACCATAAGTTGCAAACACCTCCAATCATTTCAGCAACTAGACTGAGCCCTGAGCTTCTACAACTAGTACTAGCAAGCTAGTTAGCATTGGCTAATAGATAATAGCGGCAAAATGTTAAT
Source organism: Galaxias olidus (assembly GCA_026901105.3). Lineage (NCBI taxonomy): Eukaryota > Metazoa > Chordata > Actinopteri > Galaxiiformes > Galaxiidae > Galaxias > Galaxias olidus. The sequence continues at coordinate 17,454 of JAPMUY010008682.1, read as the reverse complement.
CATAATTGTACTTACTGCTCCTGTAGCCAGCATTCTTTGCAGCGCTTGGATATGGTCACCGGGGGGCTGTTGAGTACCTATTTTAGAAAGTTTTAGAACGTTTTACAAAACAAAAATTGGATTTCTCTGTAGTGAAAACAGAGAAAGATGCTCGCGAGAGCCCAACCATGGAGGGTCAAAAACAGGAGCCGTCAAGACCGCTTTTTTTCCTCCACATTTTCCGGTCTAGGTAGAAAATCATACGCCACCCACTGGCCAGATAGTGTACCGCAGGGATCCTCACACTTTCTTCCTTCACCCTTTCCTCTTCTCCATTCTCCTCCTCTTTTTTCTTCCCTGATCCCTCGTGTAACCACATACATAGATGTAACCACCTTAGAGCTGGAGAGAAAGAGAAAAACAAGGAAATAAAAATACCTGAGGGTAAAAAGAGAAAAGGAAATGAGAGAGTACCAATGACAGAAACCACAAATTGAGAGGGATACATAGTAATGGGTTCAGTAGGCCTATTTGATACATTTCCATAATTTCAAGTAGCCTATCATAATTTTTTTTAATAATGATATTTTTATTCATTCAACTTTGCTTATTTAAGTGATTTTCTTTGACAGTAATTGTTTCAAAGTCATATTTTCGTCATAATCTTGTAATTTGGGGTAATAGTCTAAACTACTTCTCTGCCTTAAACTGCAGCTGTAACAAAACATTACAAACATCGCCTAGTGCATTCTCTAGTGGTCCTCTTTTAAACTACCACCACCAACTGTGAATAGAATCCAGTTAAAGTACAAACGCTATTCAATCAATGAATGACATGACATCATAGTTAGGGGTTAAGGAATGAGAAAGAGTATGCCGAGGAGGGACCTAATGTGATAGAGGAGGCCGTTTTGTTTAACTAAAGTTGAGTACACAGGAAGACATGACTGAGAGCTGATTGGTTCAGAGGTAATACACCCTCAAATGTGGAGGTATAACATGATAGATATTTTAACGTTCAGTCAGGTTGGTTGTTGTAAAAAGTGTGAAGATAGGTTGTTAAGGTGTTGTGGATCCAAGGTGAGCCACATCAACAAAAACTGCCAAGTGTTTTTTAACATATCATGTGTTTTTATTAAATTTATTGTAGTTAATGATTGATATGTATGGGAAACACAGTTTATACAAATACGATCTGGGTAGGAAACTAATAAAAATAATAATAATAGTAATACAATTTAAATATTTATTCAGCAACATTTCTAAGACCAAAATATGCTTTTCATGTTAAACAACAATCTTGGCAACAGACCCACAAACAATGAGAACAGACAAGAAGCTCAAAAGTAAATTGAGCTGACAAGTAGATGAAGACTGTAGACTGCACTACAGTGGAAATACAGTCCTCAATAGTAAAAAGTAAATTGAGCTGACAAGTAGATGAAGACTGTAGACTGCACTACAGTGGAAATACAGTCCTCAATAGTAAAAAGTAAATTGAGCTGACAAGTAGATGAAGACTGTAGACTGCACTACAGTGGAAATACAGTCCTCAATAGTAAAAAGTAAATTGAGCGGACAAGTAGATGAAGACTGTAGACTGCACTACAGTGGAAATACAGTCCTCAATATAGCCAGCTGACCATCTCATGTGTGTCTGTGTGTGCATATGTGTGTCATGTGTGCCTGTGTGTATGACATGTATGCCTGTGTGTGCACGTTTGTGTGTCTATGTGCCCGTGTGTGCACGTGCATGTGTGTCTGTGTGCCTGTGTGTGCACGTGCATGTGTGTCTGTGTGCCTGTGTGTGCACGTGCATGTGTGTCTGTGTGCCTGTGTGTGCACGTGCATGTGTGTCTGTGTGTGCACGTGCATGTGTGTCTGTGTGCCTGTGTGTGCACGTGCATGTGTGTCTGTGTGCCTGTGTGTGCACGTGCATGTGTGTCTGTGTGCCTGTGTGTGCACGTGCATGTGTGTCTGTGTGTGCACGTGCATGTGTGTCTATGTGTGTGTTTAACTAAAACGCATCTGTCTCCAGAGCCTTTATCTGGACGTGCAGAACTAAAACCAAAGAGGAAATATCCCGTTCCATGGATCAACAGGTTTAGCTGGGCTTTATGAAATCTGCCATGGCCCTGAACATCAAGATGGCCTCCAATGGTCAGAGCACAGCTTTACTAGTGTACACATGCTCCTGCACATTGTGTTAATGGCAATACATTACATTGATTCACAGCTGTTGTTTTTTTTGCTGAGCGTATCGTGATTCTGAATAAAAATGCTGGTCTAAACTTTGAGTCTGTACTGACCAGAGTCTTGGTACAGTCTATGTGAATAGAAACATACCGACCACTGCACTGCTCTCCTCTCATCCCTCCCTCATCCCTCCCTCATCCCTCCCTCCCTTCACTCTCTCTCCTTCACTCTCTCTCCTTCTCGTCCTCCTCCAGTCTTTGTTACTGATTAGGGAGGCCAGAGGGAATCATTTCCAGGCGACCTAGATCCACCAAGCCAGGGCTGCCTCTGCATGTTAATGATTTACCCAGCAATGCCAAAGTTGCGTAATTGTTTTTTGGGGGGAGGTGAGACAAATAGTCAGAAGTCACAGACATGAACGTGTGTGTGTGTGTGTGTGTGTGTGTGTGTGTGTGTGTTTGAAAGAGAGAGATGTAAACATGTGTGTGTGTGTGTGTGTGTGTGAGAGAGAGACAGAGATAGGGACATGCGAATGTGTGTGTCAGTGTGTTTGTGTGTGTGTGTGTGTGTGTGTGTGTGTGTGTGTGTGTGTGTGGATGTGTCAGTGTGTGTGTGTGTGAGCGAGAACAACAGAGATAGGGACATGTGTACGTGTGTGTGCGCAAGAGAGAGAGGGAGAGGGAGTTCAGAGAAAAGAGCAGCTGTGCTTAAAGTCAGTGTGCCTGGACCTCCTGAACGTGCGGTTGTAACCATGGCGAAGCTGGTGGAGTGTGTGCCCAACTTCTCAGAGGGACGTAACAAGAAGGTAAGCGAGGAGGTCAGAGGTCATTAGCCCAGCTTTAGTTATAGAGATCACTGGAGCGTGTATACCCTTAGCCCAGCTTTAGTTATAGAGATCACTGGGGCGTGTATACCCTTAGTTCAGCTTTAGCTTTAGTTATAGAGATCACTGGGGCGTGTATACCCTTAGTTCAGCTTTAGCTTTAGTTAGAGTGATCACTGGGGATGGTGTACCATTAGTTCAGCTTTTAGCTTTAGTTAGAGTGATCACTGGGGCGTGTATACCCTTAGTTCAGCTTTAGCTTTAGTTATAGTGATCACTGGGGCGTGTATACCCTTAGTTCAGCTTTAGCTTTAGTTATAGTGATCACTGGAGATGGTGTACCGTTAGTTCAGCTGAGAACTAGGAATGGCTGAGTGGGTTTTGGTTGAAGTGATTACTGGGTCTGGTATACTCCAAAACACACCTTTAATCTGTCCAACCAGGGAATGAATAGTAATTATACAGTATTTTAATATTTCATGTATTTTTGTGTAGTTGAGGCATAAAGTTGCTTCAACAAACTTCAATGCCTCTATGCAGATACACATTGTAAAGCATGCAATATACAAGGGTATATGGTTAATCTGTAGATTGGTGAATAGATTAAGGAGTGCACACAATCTATTGTGTACAGTAAGGACATTATGGCATCAGTGGAAAAAAGGCAGTATTTCTACTAAATAGAAGGAAATTGGCCATATTGTTATTAATGAACATTAATAAAGATAATTATTATTATTATTATTTTGTTTTCATATAATTGTTCTTAAAGTTACTAAGTGCTTTGACAACAACACAACATTGCATGCAAATAAAAATAGCCTATAACGTTAGGCTATAGTGAAGTCGCATTCATATTAAAGGTTTGTGAAATAGCAGGCAAATTCCTAAAATATATAATTCAAAGCTCTATTCTGGTTAAAAACAAATTTTCCAGTTTTTCTTGAAATAAATATTTTTGTAATACTTCATAAAATCCCAACTCATGGAGATGAACTACAGAAGTTAAAGAGTGACATTCACTAATTCCATTGTTCCTGTTGCCAGGTGATAGATGCCATAGCTAATGCCATCTCGAGCACTGAAGGATGCAGCTTATTGGACGTGGACCCAGGGTCGTCGACCAATCGAACGGTGTACACCTTTGTAGGGTCGCCGGAGTGCGTCATAGAAGGAGCCCTGAACGCCGCGCTCATCGCCTTCCCGCTCATTGACATGAGCAAGCACTCTGGTTTGAAACCATCGCTTGTTTTACAATCATTACCAAAAATTTCATGAAAATGTTTTCAAGACTTTTACTTTAACTGTGATATGTGCTATGATATTGTCTCTGTCGAAGAGATGTGAGAGAAATTGAATTATGTTTAGGCTAAATAACTAATTAAAGAAATAATTTGATAATGTGGTAAATAACTCATAAACTGTTGGAGGTTCTAGGTTGTACACTTGACTTTCCTCATAGATGTTGTAGAGTTATTCTATTGTGTGTGTGGAATATCTGATAGCAGAACCTCGTGACTCTAAAACCCCTTCCTACTGACCACCTACCCTGTCATCCAATCGGCTGTGAGACACTGACGATCAAAAGCCTAGAGTTCAGAGGTCACACAAACACACACACACACACTCACAGACACTCACACACACACACACACACACACACACACACACACACACACACACATAATGCACATACGATGCAAACACTACACTAACAAAAACAAGTGTTGTTAATGATGGTTAGTTTAGCCTGGAGTCTTCATATCAGTTTTTCCCCCTGAACATGTTTTTGTCTGTCAGCTAGCATGGTTACAGGATAGTGGTGGCCTAGTAGGTAGGACCGCTACCTGGTGACCAAAAGTCGAGTTTGGTGTTTTGCCTATACTGCTTCCCTTTTTAAAAAGGGAAAGTGTTGGCAGTGGAAGTATAACCAACACTAAGAAACACTTATTTACAAATCTTTTTATTGCATCTTCAGTTGGGCTAACTAACTCTCACTTAAACCGTGTGTGCCGTTCCTTTACCTTCCAGGGGAGCACCCGCGGGGCGGGGCCATGGACGTCTGCCCCTTCATCCCCGTCCAGAACACCACCATGGACGACTGCATCCAGTGTGCCAACACATTCGCCCAGCGCCTCACCCAACAGCTGCACGTGCCCGGTACAGAGATCTGACATCTCAAAGAAACTGTCGAAAAGACGCATACAAGACAGATGTAGCTTTTGCTGACGTCGAGTAATTCAAAGAAGTCTAGTAGTCTGCTATATTGAATGTATTGGTTTGGTCCTCCTCTCTCCCTCAGTCTATCTTTATGGAGAGGCAGCGCGGAAAGAAAGCAGGAGATCTCTACCTGCTGTCAGAGCTGGAGAATACGAAGCCTGGCCTGAGAAAGTAAGTTAGCGAACGTAAAGTGGCACACACTCAGACACACACAAGACACAAAATTATACTTAGATGAATACATTTCCCTACCTAATAACTAACTAATGCATCATCTGTGTGTGTGTGTGTGTGTGTGTGTGTGTGCGTGCGTGCGTGCGTGCGTGCGCGCGTGTGTGTGTGCGCTCCTGTGCAGCTAAAACAGGAGGAATGGGCTCCAGACTACGGACCTGCGGCCTTCGTCCAGTCCTGGGGTGCCACGGTTACGGGAGCCAGGAAGTTCCTGGTGGCTTACAACGTCAACCTGCTGAGCACCAAGGAGCAGGCTCACCGCATCGCCCTGGACGTCCGGGAGCAGGGCCGCGGCAAGCAGCAGGTATACACCACACTATACTATATGTAACTTAATGTACGTATCACACTGAATAGTATATAGTCTAGTTAAAATCATGTTAACATATCAAGCAGCAGGTATACACCACACTATACTAAATTATATCATATTATATTATATTATACTAGATTTTATTATATTATGTTATATTATCTTATTTAAACGTCATGTTAACATATTAAGGAGCAGGTTTACACCACACTATACTAGATTATATTATATAAACATCATGTTAACATATTAAGGAGCAGGTTTACACCACACTATACTAGATTATATTATATAAACATCATGTTAACATATCAAGGAGCAGGAATATATCAAACTATACTAGATTATATTATATAAACATCATGTTAACATATCAAGGAGCAGGTATATATCAAACTATACTAGATTATATTATATTGACATCATGTTAACATATCAAGGAGCAGGTAAACACCACACTATACTAGATTATATTATATAAACATCATGTTAACATATCAGGGAGCAGGTATATATCAAACTATACTAGATTATATTATATTGACATCATGTTAACATATCAAGGAGCAGGTAAACACCACACTATACTAGATTATATTATATAAACATCATGTTAACATATCAAGGAGTAGGTATATATCAAACTATACTAGATTATATTATACTTCCATCATGCTAACATATCAAGGAGCAGGTATACACCATATTATGTTAACATCATGTTAATGTGTCATACTTTATAGTACATGGTGTCATATAGTCTCATAGCCTTCCCTACAACTGCAGAGTTTTAAAATCTCACCGAGGGTGGCAAAATTAGAAGAGCCGGCCCTGGTAGCGACTGTCAGTTTGACGAAACCCTCTCACACAGTAATAAAAAGCAATGTGATGTACCTGACATTACCATTCCGTCCCCGTGTGAAACCCTCTCACACAGTAATAAAAAGCAAAGTGATGTACATGACATTACCATTCCGTCCCCGTGTGAAACCCTCTCACACAGTAATAAAAAGCAAAGTGATGTAGATGACATTACCATTCCGTCCCCGTGTGAAACCCTCTCACACAGTAATAAAAAGCAAAGTGATGTACCTGACATTACCATTCCGTCCCACAATGTGAAACCCTCTCACACAGTAATAAAAAGCAAAGTGATGTAGATGACATTACCATTCCGTCCCCGTGTGAAACCCTCTCACACAGTAATAAAAAGCAAAGTGATGTAGATGACATTACCATTCCGTCCCCGTGTGAAACCCTCTCACACAGTAATAAAAAGCAAAGTGATGTAGATGACATTACCATTCCGTCCCCGTGTGAAACCCTCTCACACAGTAATAAAAAGCAAAGTGATGTACCTGACACTACCATTCCGTCCCTGTGTGGTCTCCGTAGCCGGGCCTCCTGAAGAAGGTGCAGGGGTTGGGATGGTACCTGGACGAGTCCAACCTGGCCCAGGTCTCCATCAACATCCTGGACTTTGAGCTGACGCCCCTGCACAGTGTCTGGGAGGAGATAGGCAGGATCGCCCGGGTGGGTGGGACGCCAGACAAACACGCTCACACACACTCTCACACACGCTCACACACACGCACACACACACACACACACACACACACACACACACTCAGCACACACACACACACACACACACACACATACACACACTCAAACACACAGCACCAGAAAGTTTGTTTACATTTGAAAGCGAGACACTTAAGGTTAGCTTGGTTCACTGTATCTTATGACAGCCAGACGTCATGTGACATTCTTTGTCCTATAGGAGCTGAAGCTGCCAGTAGTGGGCTCTCAGATTGTGGGTCTGCTGCCTCTCAAAGCCGTGCTGGACTGTGCAGACTACTACATCCACAGAGACGACCTCTTCGTCGTCGAAGAGGAGCACAAAGTTAGACTGGTGAGCTCTCTCTCGCTCTCGCTCTCTCTCTCTCTCTCTCTCTCTCTCTCTCTCCGTGATCTTCTACACTCTTTCATCTCTAGTTCTTTCTCTTCTATCTGTCCTGTAGGTCATCAGTAAATTAGGGCTGGACTCTCTTGGGCCTTTCAACCCTAAGGAAAGGATCATAGAGTAAGTACAGTCTTATTTATTCCTTATATATGAGAACATGTGTATCTCTCAATGCTAGAAATAAATTGTATGCTTGATGTTACCATATTTTTTGATTTTTTTTACATCCATTTGGGCCGTTTTTTTTAAATTAATTTCAGTAATGAATTAATTTGTTTACTCATTTAGCTACAATGCTAACAGAGTGACTATAAACCTATGAGAACTAGCCTAGCACAAGTGTTTTTTTCTTGCCTGCAAAATAGTTCCCCCTAATAGTTCCAGCCCTGTGCATAGTGGATGTGTCCCTGTGTTTTGGGCTAGCGTACATTGTGGATGTGTCCCTGTGTTGTGGGCTAGCTCATACCATACATAGTGGATGTGTCCCTGTGTTTTGAGCTAGCGTACATAGAGGATGTATCCTTGTGTTTTGGGCCAGCTAATACCACACATTGTGGATGTGTCCCTGTGTTTTGGGCTAGCGTACATTGTGGATGTGTCCCTGTGTTTTGGGCTAGCGTACATTGTGGATGTGTCCCTGTGTTTTGGGCTAGCGTACATTGTGGATGTGTCCCTGTGTTTTGGGCTAGCGTACATTGTGGATGTGTCCCTGTGTTTTGGGCTAGCGTACATTGTGGATGTGTCCCTGTGTTTTGGGCTAGCGTACATTGTGGATGTGTCTCTGTGTTTTGGTTCTAGCTCATACCTTACATTGTGGATGTGTCCCTGTGTTTTGGGCTAGCGTACATTGTGGATGTGTCCCTGTGTTTTGGGCTAGCGTACATTGTGGATGTGTCCCTGTGTTTTGGGCTAGCAATTGTGGATGTGTCCCTGTGTTTTGGGCTAGCGTACATTGTGGATGTGTCTCTGTGTTTTGGTTCTAGCTCATACCTTACATTGTGGATGTGTCCCTGTGTTTTGGGCTAGCGTACATTGTGGATGTGTCCCTGTGTTTTGGGCTAGCGTACATTGTGGATGTGTCCCTGTGTTTTGGGCTAGCGTACATTGTGGATGTGTCCCTGTGTTTTGGGCTAGCGTACATTGTGGATGTGTCCCTGTGTTTTGGGCTAGCGTACATTGTGGATGTGTCTCTGTGTTTTGGTTCTAGCTCATACCTTACATTGTGGATGTGTCCCTGTGTTTTGGGCTAGCGTACATTGTGGATGTGTCCCTGTGTTTTGGGCTAGCGTACATTGTGGATGTGTCCCTGTGTTTTGGGCTAGCAATTGTGGATGTGTCCCTGTGTTTTGGGCTAGCGTACATTGTGGATGTGTCCCTGTGTTTTGGGCTAGCAATTGTGGATGTGTCCCTGTGTTTTGGGCTAGCGTTCATTGTGGATGTGTCCCTGTGTTTTGGGCTAGCGTACATTGTGGATGTGTCCCTGTGTTTTGGGCTAGCGTACATTGTGGATGTGTCCCTGTATTGTCATAGGTACATGGTGGAGAGGGCCGGGGAGGAGGACACGAGGCTGGTGTCTTTGTCGCTCCAGCGATTTGTCCACAGCGTAGGAGCCAGGACGGCCGCACCGGGAGGAGGGTCCGTCTCTGCAGCCGTGGCTGCTATGGTAACGCATAGACACACATATATAGACACCCACACACACATCTAACATATATACACACAGACACACAAACAAAAACTCACAGACTGTGTGTGTGTGTGTGTGTGTGTGTGTGTGTGTGTGCGTGTGTGTGTGTGTGTGTGCAGGGGGCTGCTTTGGGGGCCATGGTGGGTCAGATGACGTACGGTAAGAGACAGTTTGAGTCGGTGGACGGGGTGATGAGGCGTCTCATCCCTCCTCTCCACAGCGCCGCCAACGACCTGCTGCTCCTCGTGGACGCAGACTCTACCGCATTCAACTCCTACATGGTGAGACCAACACTAATGTTACTAACACACTCAACTCCTACATGGTGAGACCAACACTAATGTTACTACCGCATTCAACTCCTACATGGTGAGACCAACACTAATGTTACTACCGCATTCAACTCCTACATGGTGAGACCAACACTAATGTTACTAACACACTCAACTCCTACATGGTGAGACCAACACTAATGTTACTACCGCATTCAACTCCTACATGGTGAGACCAACACTAATGTTACTATCACATTCAACTCC
>JAPMUY010008682.1:0-2500 GCA_026901105.3 Galaxias olidus | reverse complement strand
GCCCCTCCTAGGCAGTAGAATACTTTGGATAAACAGATGTGGGCTGGAGAGGAAATAAGGTGCAGCACCTCAGAGCTTATAAATAGGAAACCATTCCGCTAATGTGACAGACCCACGTTTGGATTGGAAGGTGTTGAGCTGTTTAGGGTGAGTATAAGCTGCAGACATGCTGTATTTTATTGAACTTTTAACACAGTTTCAGTGTGTATGTGAGAGTGAAGGGAGGAGTGTGCAATGGGAGTTTGTGTTTTTTAGGTTTGTTAGTCTTCACATAAACGTACAGTTACCCTAGAAAACAAAAGGTAAAAGACGCAAATTTTAGACTTTTTTTTTATTCAAAATTTGAAGTTATGTGTGCGATAATGTACAATACGACCAGAAGTATCTCATGTAAAAAGTTTGTTAGTATAACCTCAAACAGTTCTGTATCGTTTCGTGAACTGTCGAATGTCAAAACAAAGTGTCCACACCTTAGTTGACCTGAGATCCTGACTGAAAGCTGGTGGAGCGTGCTATCACAACAAGAGGAACCTGTTTATCAGAACATGTGACTGCTGCCTCCCAGTGCAGATCTGTGACATACACATATTTTCTCTATTCTCACAGATACACCAACAGTTGAGAATCAAGAGAATGTTCAACCAAAGTCATGGTAAGATAAGTTCTTGTCAAAAGACATATATCCTGATTGGCCCTTTGCAGTAAATCCCCAGTCATCAACTAAATCCCATATTAAACTCATCCCTATTAAGTCTTAATAATCAATTTACTTACAGGCGGTGGTAACCAACCCCCTGGGTGTAACTTTGGCCCCGGTCAGCAAGCAGGTCTCCAAGGACCAGGGGCACCACCAGGTTCCTATGGACCAGGGGCCCCGGCAGGTCAATACGGTCCGGCAGGTGAGCCGATAGGTCAATACGGACCAGGGCGTCCAATGCCGTGTGGACCAGGAGGTTCATTTGGACCAGCAGGGTCATACGGTCCAGGGGCCCCGGCAGGTCAATACGGTCCGGCAGGTGAGCCGTTAGGTCAATACGGACCAGGGGGTCCAATGCCGTGTGGATCAGGAGGTTCATTTGGACCTGGGGCCCCATGTGGACCAGCAGGGTCATACGGTCCAGGGGCCCCGGCAGGTCAATACGGTCCGGCAGGTGAGCCGTTAGGTCCAAGCGGTCCAGCCGTGCCTCACTGTCCAGGGGGAGTGGGCAAAGACCAAAAGGATGACAGGCGTCGTCATGGCAGCCACAGTCCCGGCCGTCGCCACGGCAGCCACAGCCCCGGCCGTCGCCACGGACACGGCCATGGTCACGACCACGGACACGGTCGCCATGGAAGCGGCAGCTCCAGCGGGAGCGATGACGAGGGTGGGCGCGGTTGCCATGGCCGCGGTAGAGGACACCGTGGTGGACGCGGACACAAACATTAACACTGATACAACCACAGGCACACTCCTGAGGTAAGACTACTAATTACATCAACGATAATAATAACAATAATAATAACATTAATAATGACAATAATAATATTATAAATAATAATATAAATATAAATAATAACAACAACAACAATATAATAATAACAATATAATAATAATAATAATGATAATAATAATAATAATAATAAAAATAATAATTAATAATAAATAATAATAATAATAATAACAATAATAATAATAAAAAAAAATATACAATAATAATAATAATGGATTGCATTTGAAAGCATAGCCCTTTTCTAGACACCCAAAGCCCTTTACACCGTAGCGCTTTACACTTTAAACTCAAAGTTTGGTCGCCTATGTTGTGTTGTCCAACTTGTCCCTGTAAAAAGCATTTTGACCTTAAACCCTAATTAACTCACTGAAGTGTCACTCCTTGTGGTTGTGTGTTTATGGATAATCTGAAATGATTCTTGTGTTGTTTTTGTGACAGCGTCCAGGTAACAAAGAAGAGAGAAGATTCAAAGGATGACAGCAGTGACACTTTACCAATGTCACAAATAAGGACACTTAAAACAAATAAAACACTTCATCAAAAATAATGATTCAGGGAATACATCATCGGACACTAACCAATATAGCCTAAGTTCTTTTCTCTAACATCGGGCACATTTCTGTTCTTTAAAAAACAATAATAAAAGGTTTTAAATCAACAATAAATGTTCGCTATGGTCCTTGGATGAATACATGTTCAATCATTTCAGTAATAAACATTATTAATTTAATTTCATTTTTTTTAACAAAACAAGATTTTGCAACAACCATCTACCATGGACTGACAGATGTGGTAACTTGGCTGGTATGAAGCTCGGCTTGTGACAGAGGTAGAGGTTATAGCTATCTGCTGATTGGTGACTCCTCTAACCCCTCCCACCCACCTATCCCTAGTTTCGGCCATTACACACACACACAAAGCCTGTTGTACCACTATAGCTTGCTGCCGAGTGGGGAATCTCTCCCCTAACCACGCCCCACTTATATGCAGTAGAGTAGTTTAGGAATAGA
>JAPMUY010008680.1:0-71238 GCA_026901105.3 Galaxias olidus | reverse complement strand
GTTGTGCTCTGGTAAAAGTGTATTATGGTGCTAACGCTTTATAAAAGTATCAATATCTGATAGAGACAAAGGCCAGCTGAGAGCATTGTCTGGTCTACTGCGTGACCATGGCAGTTTAATGGTGTGGTTTGTTGTTTTTTTTTTGCTCAGTTGCCCGGTCTACGGTGGTAAAATGGCCTTCATTTCACCCGTGAATGAAAGGGGATGCCGCTGAAGCCTTTTTGTGGAAGCTATGGAGAAAACAAAGACAGCATTCATGGACGCAGCAATTGGATATCAAGGCTCTTAGTTGCAACAATACCATGAATGAACCATGGTCCAGACCTATGTTACAGTTTCAACTCTTTGTTTGGAGAAACATCTTCAACATCTTGCAGAATCTAAATTTTTAACTCAATAATGCATCTTCAATGATGGTGGACATTTAATTAGTTAGAAAAACAAATAAACACGTGTTGTCTCTGACACATTGCAAGATACTGTAGATTATTAGAGATGGACATCTACATTTGTAAACTAGTAGGGTATCATAAACAACAAAAAAATTACGATGTGTGACGCAATTGTTTTACCTGCTCCTGAGGTAGGATCCCTGTGGAACTGAACTTGGCCCTTCTCACAGTGTCATTGTTGTAGTTTGGAGCTCCGCTTCCTGGCTTCCCCCATGTACCAAACTGCATGGTCTGAACATGCTGCAGGCAAAGAAGATGAAGAAAGAGTAAGGAAATGTTTCAGACGTTTCCATCAATGGAGCTTTGCTCGACTCATCCTAAGTCGTTCCTCTGTTGATGTTATCATTTGGCTCACCGTGAATTCGTCCATAGTGTTTCTTCTCCTCTCCTGCTCTCTCTGCTTTCTCTTGTCCTCCACCTGCTTGGAAAGGTCTTTGTAATAGCGTCTTTTATTCTCCTAAATTGAAACCAAAAACAAAAAGAGAGAAAAAGATTAATTCTACATTTCAGCCTTTGATATTGTAATGACAACACATGTACAGATGAACCCCCAAAAACGTACAAACCTCTCTAATTATGAAAGACGACTTCCTGATCAGGGGAGGAACTTTGATGTCAGCTACCTGTAGATTTGAAGTTGTTTGCTTGCTCTGTAAGAAATTAGAAAGAATTCAAGTATTTTGTCTTGAGTCCCATCATGAGGAGATTCATTTATTAAGCCAAAAATAGGTAAACACTGCCATCTAATGTTCAGATTTAAAGTTGAAACTTGTTGAATTCGAACACTGAGTAAACAGGATTGAAGCAATAAAAGTGTAATATTAATAATAAGGAAATATACAGTTCAGACAATTAAGTTTTATACCACTTTGGAGGACTGGTTGGATGAGGGTGTGTTGGCCCTTTCATTGATATGTAGACCTGAATTGTCCTTCATGCACAATAGATGCCTGTTGTCTAAAAAGTATAAAATAAATATGCAGAAAGTTAGAGCCATCAAATTGAAAAAATTGCTGGTATTTTGATAATTTAGATAAAACATTACCGTTACTCTTTCTGATTTCTTTGTGCTCTAAAATGGACTGCTCATATCTCTGCAACAGACACACAAAATACAATTACAATGCCCTGAATTGTGTGCATGTGTGTGTGTGTGTGTGTGTGTGTGTGTGTGTGTGTGTGTGTGTGTGTGTATGTGTGTGTGCAAAGGTGTGTGCAAAAGTGTGTGTGTGTGTGTGTGTGTGTATGTGTGTTCATAGACAAACATTATTTTCAAATATCCGCTACTCACCTTGGTGTAACTTGACGTAAATATACCCGAGCTTGTACGTCCCATACTGGATGGCCTGACATACTGGCTTGAATTTGATCCACATCTTGACGCTAATATATCATAAAAAAAAAATGTATTCTTCGCAACCTAATATCCATAAAACTATATTTAAAATTGATATCTTCCACACATAATGTCTATTCTAATACAGAGAAAAAATACCCCAAGATATTTCAAATGCCCCAGGCTCTTTTGGGAAAAACCCAGTAGAATGCTACACACTCTGGTTCTTGTAGTATTCTCAGAGTCAATTTAAACTACTAGACTCACCAGGTGTTTTGCTTTTGATGTCAGTGACTGTGTGGTCAAAAACATGCATGGTACTCTTGCACGGCATGTCCGGCAGGCTCTCTGTAGGGGAAGATAAAGCTGAGCTTTGTGAACATCGGGCAATCGCTCGCACTGCAAAACACAATGGAAGGACATTGTCACTGGGAATCCCAACTAGGTCACTGAATGAATGAGTTAAAATTAATTAGCTAATGGATACCTCCACTTTGATGCTCCATTATTTACTGACACTGATCAAGAACCCAGTTAGATATGAAGGGATGAAAGGAAGATGGATAATTTACAGTCTAAGAAAGTCAGTGTTTAAAATGTAGACCATATTAATCCATCTCCCTCTTTTTATGACATTATCATTTATCACTGTATTTTTCAGCAGAGAAAAAAACACTGTGATATATGGCAGGCCTAATAAAGGAACTCTCTTTGTAATTGTGGAGAGCAAAGGGGCTTATAATATCTGAATGACTTCACTTCTGTCTTGGAGGAAAGCCGCCTCGTATCCATCTCTCAATGACTTGGAAGGGGTCTGGAAGCAAATAGGATAATGATTAAAATCTGTCAATATAAACATATGTTAAATAAGGACAAGAGAGAGTGATGTAAAATTAGCAGCATTCCAGCATTTTGGAGAGAATGTTTAACTTTCCAGATGCTATTCTCCATGACTCACCAGTCTCTTTGCCTTGAATTTTGACCCAACCCCATTTGTGTTCACTGTAAACATATCTTGGGAAATATACATAAAAAGACAGATATTTTGTCATAAGCCAACACTGGAGATTGATGCATTCAATTTATTTTATAAAACTTAGCTTAATCCCTCTCCCATTGATTTACCACTGTTCTGTTTGCCTGGGATATCCTGTTGTGGAGAATCCTGCAATGACAACAAATCTCATCACTGCAACCGTCCTTAATTCAAAGAAAAGACAATACGATTGCAAAACTCATTTTTTTCTGTGATTCCCTACATTTCTCAACGTATCTTGGTGTTTAAAAGCAGGTAGCTTTGAATGCATCACTCTCACCCATTCTACACACAAAAACAATACATAGAAATGTCTATTATACAACACATAGAAATGCCTAAGTAAGGTTGGTTATATAATGGTTTTGGTGAAATTGGGTGAAATATCACCTTAACGTAAAGAGATGGCTTACTCTCCATAGAGGATTTTGGTTCAAATTCAATCCTCTCCTCAACACCTGCATGTGCATTTTCCTCGTTCGGGACAGCACTGGAATAATCCCATCGTGTTATTGTAAATCCTGATCATCATCAGGGGGTGTTGACAACTCAAATATTGAAGAACCGGAAGTTATGACACTCACCCATAGCGGGCAAACCCACTCTCTGCGGCTGGGCCAGAAGTGTGTCTGTGGGATGTGCTGGTTCTGGTTGTTATGCTCACCTTCCCCTCAAATCTCTCATCATCAGCATCACCTGGGCAGAAGAACTCCTCCACCACCCTCTGCACCTCAACACTTCGCCTGCCCTGAGTATGAAATTTCTGCTCAGGTCTACCAGCTAGGGGAACTCGCAATTTGAAAATCTTAAATTATATTGTTGTCTGGGACCTAATTTATGAGATTATGTACAATGGAAAACGCTGTGCTGTTATTTCAGTTGGTTGGGAAATATGCAAATTTTTGCTGCTGTAGTTTAAATACTAACCACTGCTGATCCCGGAGGACACTGCGTTTCTTGAGAAGGACTGAGTGGGTGCTGATCACTTTCAGGAGTCTCCATTATAATCCTGAACATTAAATATTATTGGATGTGTTAGGTATGACAGACAGACAGGCAGACAGACAGACATGCTGTCGATTTCCATTTCTAAGTTATCTATTTTTTTAATTTGATGAATTGTTGCAATTAACTTTTTCCGGATTACCTGGCAGGAAATGTGACAAAAGAAAACGCGAAACGAAGAGAAGGGGGCTATTAGCAAAGAGAAAGGGAGTGGGCACGGGGGAAAGGGATGTTGTCGCAAATAAATTGCTATATTTTGTCCTTACGTCATAATGTTTAATGGCATGACAACCCATACATTTATGTTTATGTAATCATTGTGCATTTTTGTATTTCGCCCCGCAAACAAGCCTGGCATTTCACGTCAATTACGCAACTGTCCACGAGGAGTCAGTGCCAATCCATTACAAATCAACCAGCCCCAAGATGTGCGCGTCACAAAGTGGGAGCTGCAGTAAAAGAGGCCATTGAAACAACACAATTTGCCCCCTTAAATAGCTTGGGTGGAAGATCGATTAGAAGCGACTCTTTCTCTCTCTCTCTCTCTCTCTCTCTCTCTCTCTCTCTCTCTCTCTCTCTTCATTTCTCTAGATCTCTCTAATTGTCTCTCTTTCAAACACACAAATGTGTGGGCATATTAGAAGGATTGCTCTGTCTGCAGAATAGAAGGGTATTTTATGACAGAATCATGCACTGGAATGTTTCACAGAAAGGGCTTTTTCACAGTAGTAGGGGGAGAGAGGCTCTCCTAATTGGAGGAAGGTGTCACAAGGGTCTGCATTTAATCATGGCAAAGTAAAGAAGGAAGACAACCAACGAGAAAACATCATTTGGAAAATAGTCTCCCTGCAATGGGGAATGTTAAGGTTAATTATAGCCCTGAGGATATCCATGAGCCAACCTATTCAACTAATATCCTAATTGGTGTGTTCGTAGTCTTGTCCTAAAATAATTGTCCTAAGGCCTAATCACTGCTCACCAATTTTTACTACAATTACTTTGAGAAAGCAGGTATTGTCAATACATTTGCATTGTATTTCCTAACCATACTTGCTTCACCTGTCATGGAAACGCATTGCATATGCTAACAGAATAATTTGTGTGCAACATACAGCAATTAAAATCACATCTCTTAAGTCTGAGTTTAAGGGTTGACCATATCTGTCATTTCAATGGGACAACTTAATTATATTATTGATGTGCTTAAATAAAAGGTTTTTACCATTGTAATCCATGAACAATAATTCCAATATTATTTATTTATTTATTTATTTATTTATTTATCTGAATCCTTGTATGAATATTCATATCTGCTCATTCTTATTGTTTTGAAGGTTAAGATAATCTTCTGATTAAATAGGCACTGTAGCCTATTTAAATAATGGTAAGCAATTATGTAATTATTGTATAGGTACACCATAATACAATGCGTAATAGGTCACATATAATCGATCAACAAAATACCTGTCCATCTACTGAAAACACATTTGTGGTGATTCAAACACTACGAAAATGTAATAGACTGAAGGTTGCTATCTTTACAGACACAATACGAATAACCACAATTTACCAACACGTGTCACTGAATGTGTTTTTTTCTTTTACATAAATCAAATGTTGCGTTATCATTCTGCGCATCAGTGGCATAACAACATTTACTTTCACAGCCTGTATTTACAGCAGTCTGTCAATGAAAGAATAAATTTGCAGGAGAAACCTTGACATACACATGGAACAGGCAGGTTGATGACACATTCTATACCTTTACAAACGGGAAAAGAGAGAATGCAAAAAAGAGAGAGTGTGTGTGTTTGTGGATAAAATAAGGAGAGATTTCAAAACAGAAAAAAAACAATTAAAGAAGCAAGAGAAAGAGAGCGAGAGCGAGCGAGAGAGAGACAGAGAGAGAGAGAGAGAGAGAGAGAGAGAGAGAGAGAGAGAGAGAGAGAGAGAGAGAGAGAGAGAGAGAGAGAGAGAGAGAGAGAGAGACTGTGTCCCTGCTGGTTGTTAGTTGCCAGGCATCCAGCTGAAGAGGTGGTAGCTCTAAGCCTGGCGGTGGTGGGTGCACTCTGGGAGAACACTGGGTGAGTCACACATGTATGTGTGCTACGCGGCGGCTCCTCTGATAATCCTGCCAACGTAATAGGGCCTGGACAGAGCAGTGTGGAGGTGTCCAGACCTCTGTGTGGACGGATGAAATCCTCCAAGACCCGGAGAAGTGCTGCAGGCAGGATCTGGTGGGTGGTCCATCCACTTGTGCTGCAGTGTGCAGTTGCAGAAAAACCATTAGAATGGCAGAAGGTCGGATTTTTCTATCATTACCACACTCTTAACCCTCCTGTTATCTTCAAATTTATTAATATTGTTCGTCCTTTGGGGTCAATTTGACCCCAGTAATTAAATCCTTCAGAAAATTACTGTAATTTTAATTGTTGACCAAGTTTATTTGTCAAATACTTTGTCTATTTGTGTACTACATAAATCAGCCATTAAATTAAGCATCACTCACCCACAGCCCCCCTTATACAATGTTAAAGTTGTTGTAGGAATTATGTGTTTTCCTCCCCAATGTGGCTTGAACTATAAGGAGTTCTCGTCATACTGAATGCATGGTTATGTAAGGTTGGGGCCCTAAAGCATAGGGAAGTATTTTAAAGATTATAAAATAGTTTTTGATGGTGGCTCAAATATCAGCCACAACCAGCAGAAATAATCTGCCTAAATTCTTAAATTTTCATACATGTTTTATACAGCTAAAACAGCCTGGGGTCAAATTGACCCCGAAGAACACCGATGCGTATAACATGTGTACAGGACATTAAAAACATATTATCATGTCAATTTGATGTTTAACCAGTTGTCTCTATTATATTAGGAAAAGTCATTAAATATGAAGCAAAACAAATTATGCCAATAATTTCTTTAGGGACGTCAAACATTGAATGGGGTCAAATTGACCCCAAAGATAATAGGAGGGTTAACATATCCTTTATTTTGGAAGCATTTTCCAAATAGTTAAACAACCACTGGATGGAAATAAATTAGAGAAAATAAAGAAATAAATTTTTTATACTTGAGCTGTTTCACATACAGTCACATCAACAAAAGCATCCATAATTTAAAAACATGACATGTGAAATACATCCATAGTCCCACAGTCCTTGCCAGTTGCTGCCTCCCCACTTCCTCCCTCTTTCACCAACACCCACCGCCATCCCTCCATCCTGCCATCCGAAATGGTACGTTGAGTCAGTGTCAGACAGAGTGCCTTGGGATCATCATGCGCCCATCTCCTGGTGTCCCTGCGCCTCTGAATCTAAGTACCCCCCCTCCCCTCCTCCTCCCCCACACCACTACATAAGACATTGATTCATCCAGAAATGACGATCATCGTCCGAGGTTTAGAAATAAGGCTTACCACTGAAAGACGACGTTAACATGCGTGAGGAAGGGCCACCCTGCTGTAACGTGTGGATGCACAGTGAGAGGTCCACATTGTTTGCTGAGTGGTTAGTTTACACCTTCGTTTGGTCAGGAGTTTGTTATCAGGCACGTAACACCACCCAGACAGCCGGTAAACATGTCGAGAGAAAGGAGCACTAAGATCTTCAAAAGGTCCATGCGTTCAACATGGCATGTTTCCCATGCTCCCTCAAAAAGAGTGATACATATGTAAGGCCCTTCGCATCATCCCTCTCTAACACAGGAAGGCCACGGTTGATGTCTTTCTGCCGCACTAGCCAGCATAACAAAGTCAGACCAATAGTAGAGTAAAGGTATGGTATTGAATCTAGCACTGTAAGTGTGTCTGTGTGTCAGGCAAGTGCAAAAGCCTTTAAACGAAGCAGCCCCAGCCTCTTAGCCCAGGAGGTCATGAAGTGTTTTTTTTTCCTAATTAAACTCAACTACGCTTGACAGTCCTGAGTGGGTTGAGTGCAATTGCCTAAAAGACGGTGACTTTGTATAATGTATTGAACTTTTAATTTTACACCATTTACAGTGTGCTATTTTCAAAAGCTGTCTGCAGGCACATAAGCATCACTATTATACTATATGTCATAGCAGACCCCGAACACAACTTTCAAACTTCTTTAATGTACATTTATAATTGTCTTCATATTCAGGATATCCATTTATCTATATATTTATCTATCTAGTTCTTGTAAACAATCAATATTGTGTCGTAAAAAAAGTTCAGTTCATTTTCGTATAAATATTTATTGCAGAGGGGGTATCTTTTATGTACATGCTATCACATTATAACACAATATAAATCTACCAAATATTCCCATACATGGATGCTATTAGCTTGTCATAGAGCAATAATCATAACAAGCACATAATACAGTGGGTTAGGTACAATATCACTCACTATACAACTTGTAACAGTCCATAAAAGTTTTTTTTTGTTCTATCAAGGGCAGTGAAACATCGGTCCTACTAATTTCTTCATGCAGAAGCCACAGGAGCAATAGTTACGACGTTACAGCATTGAGTAGTAATAGTAATATTTGCCATCTGGTGACTTGTTTTTGGTCACACGAGAAGTCAGGTTACATCAATTGAACAGGTGTACAAAACTAAAACCACCATGCTAAAATCCAAATCATGGGACAGAGAGCAATGTTAAAATATTAAACTGGTTAACATAGGGAGAATTTTCACGATTCATGGATAGTACTGTTGCAATACATTGGTTGTTTTTCAGAGAGTAAGACGAGTAGACACTGGTTCATGTTTACACCTTTCGACACTGAATTACGCAATACAAAAATGTATATTATGTGAAACACAGCTGAATAAGTTGACAGTAATGACAGTCAAAAATGTAAGTTGTTATTGACCTTTTTCTACTCCATTTTTCTCTTCATGTCCATGCAAAAACACCACCATAAGAGTGAATATTATAGAGACAACAGAGACAATGTTAGCAATGTCTGCTAAAAAAATTATACCATACCACTCATTCTACCATAAATCATTGTCAGAGAACTGAGTGATCCTTATTTTTCCTTCTTACTATTGCATGGAAATCAGCCTAACATGCCAAATACAAATTGGGTGCACACCAATATTTGGTATGGCAATATGTACTTGGCAGGGCTTCCAAAGAACAAGATTCAAATAGCTCAAGAGCCAATTAGACGAGTTTCTCAAATAAAATGCTTTTGAAATGGCCATCGGTTTTGTGAGGGGTAGATGGTGTCAGCGGCTACAAGGAAACTCCCAACTTCACAGTGCATTTGATGAATGATACATCTGGTTCATAAATATCATGTAGAACCATCAAAGCATTACGATCCATCCCTAAAAGGATGACACTTCTTCTCAGCCACCATTCCAGTAGCTCATAAAGCAAAGGCGGCAACAAATCCCATGCTTTGAGCCTGATACACTGTTTGACATATCTCAAAAAAAGCACTACAGGTCAAATGCAATTCCTAGCGAGACAGGGCCAGAAATGAGACACGCATCATCTAAATCAGGTGTTTACAGAGTCTGAATGTAGAACCACTGTGTAAGCAAGTTCTTTGGTATACGTCTGCTTGATCATAATATGTAGGCTATCTGAAGATATAAGAAAACCAGCCTGAGCTTACACTAGAAGTAACAGCTAGTCTAGTAAATCAATTAAATATCTAAATTTAGCTTTCAGAAACAGTCATGTAAATCCCAATGAACATATAAAAGGAATGATTGACAAAATGTTAAGATTATGTATCCTGTTACATCGATAACAGCTACCATGAATGAACCAACCAGGACATATCACTAATGACAACAATAAATTAGGAAATTTAATTCTTAATAGGACATCATAACATTGACGCTATATTAAACTAGGTTTCATCACAATTGTAATTTATGTGTTATAAATTTTCACTCTAGTCATTCAATTTGTTCAGAAACACAGCATGAAGTAAACAAGTGAGTATATGGGAAGTGTGAAATGTAATCAATGGTATAATCAGAAGAGGAATTTTTAATAATTTAAAGGGTTTTCACTGTTTTATAATAAAGATTTGTAATACTGCTAATGTAAAACTTTGGGGGAAAATAAATAATTATTGTTTTTGAGACAAAAGACCTCCAATAAACAATGTTTTGGTATGGAATATTCTGTCACACCGCCCTTATGTTTCCTGTCGTTTCTGAATGTGCTTTTGGAGATATATAATAATAATAATACAAAATAAAATGCTATTCAAAAGTATAAACATGCCAAAACATTGATAATGCAAATCAATAATTTGTTTAAAGTGACAAGCCAATTGGACCCGACCACTCTTATAACCTGGCTTTGCATGCTGTATATATAAATCACCTTCACAGAATGCCAAGGAAAGCCCCTGCTTCACTTGGTACTATATACGACTGATACAAGACAGCTCTAGTTAGATAGGCACATACAGTTATACATGTCCACTGACGTGGAAGCATCGGTACTCTGCAGAGAACTGGAATTTAGGAATATTCTAAAAACGTGACGTTTAAAGGATGTGTATGGGATTTCCTGTTAACTATGAGGTTAAACAAAGGAAAAATTATGCCAGAGGCGAGAGGAAATACATATATCCTCCATACATTGTATAATTGTGGAGTTGGCTAAAGTGCTAAAGGCCGATTCTTTCACTAGCAGTCTCTTAGCTTTGACACACAACTGTTCGAAATGCATTTCATTATCCCATTATTGGTCATATACACCAGTTTGTTAAGGACATTCCCATTCTTTGGCATTTGCTTCTTGTTGGAGAATGTTTTACATTTCCTTATTGACTTGGGTGGTTTAAGTTTAGTTAATACATACATTTTTCAACTATCTCTTCCACTTATAGAGTGTCATTGCTTCTTATTTGACCCATTGAGATATATTAAATTATTTTAATGTCATTGTCAAAACTAAGAAAATGGCAATTGTTCACATAAAACAGTATGATTTAGAAGGAATTTGAACATTGAACATAAAACGAATCAAAAGTTGCATAATTGTAGACTAAGACGTATCTTCAAGAATACTCTTTCATTATCTGGAATGCTTAACATGATTTTGTTGCTTTGTTTTTTGATTTTAAATTTTTTTTCTCCAAAATTGACAAAACTGGAACATATTGGAAAGGAAGGCAACTTGTGCAACTGGATCATCTTTTCTTCCAAGTCACCGTATCATTAGTAAAAGTCAGTATTTGAGGACTTTAAAGTGGAAAAAAATGAATACAAGAAAAACTATCATTTCAGTTGTCCTCTTAGGTCAAGTGTCATGCCTTTTTCCCTGACGTGCCATCGTCAAAGTCCCAGGGACAAACATCTGCCTTTTTTGTACTACTCGCAGTGCTTCCTTTGGGATGTAGATTGCTCTGTTTGGCTGCAGAAACACTCTTGTCCTCTCCTTTTGTGTCCGGTGCCTCATCAAAATCCCACGGACAAACGTCGGCCTTCTTCCCTTTGGCTGCTCCAACAGCTGCACTTTTCAGTTTTTCCACCACCGGCACCTCCGGACTACTCTCCATATCCCAAGGGCACACCTCAGTCATTTTCTGCTGGCCAATGTGTTTTTCAGAAGCTTTACTCTTGTCCTTGACTTTTGCTTTGCTTTTGTCGTCATCCGTGTCTTTTGACTTTTCTTTCTCCTTCTCAACTGTTCTTGTGGGGGGCGTTACCTTCTTTTTGGAGGGGCATTCCTTGCTCTTAGAAGCCTGAGTAGGGCCTTGTGTTTTCTCTGCTGTAGGCGATACCGCTGGAGCACTGTAATCCCATGGGCAGATGTCTGCCTTCGCAACTGGCAGCTGGACTGAGCCTACTATCGCTTTGGAGGGCTCTGACAGGGCACTTTTCCCCTTCCCATCTGCTAGGGTGGTGCCTTTATTCTGCTGTGCCTTGTCTGGCGAGTGAGCCACTCCAGCTGTCGGAGGGGGAGCCTCTTCGGAGTCCCACGGGCAGACATCAGTGCGTTGGGTCTTTGAGCTGTCAGATGAAGGCTGGGGCTGATGACACAGGGCTGTTTGAGAAGGCTTGGCAGCCTGACCGGGGGAGGCTTGCGGCTTAGACACCTCCGCTGGAGCTTGGCTCTCGCCTCCTTCCTCCCAGGGGCATATGTCTGCCCGGTCAGCGGTCCTCTGGGCTTCTTTAGAGTGCCTGCTGCTGGAGGGGGACTGGTCGGACGATTTTGTTTTCTGCTGCGGTGCCTTGTTGACCCCCTTGGTGCCACTTCCATGGACTGTGGTGGTCTCCTCCGGGGCTATGGACACGTGCTTCTGCACCTTGTTCTCCGAGGGTGTCGACAGGTCCTCCACTTCCCAGGGACACACTTCTGACAGGTCATAGAGGTCCTTGGGGTCCTTGTTCTTGGGGGCTTCAGAGCAGATCGAAGGCTGGCTCCCGCTGGCTTGGTGCCTCATAATGCCGCTTTTGGCTGCGGTCTGTTTGTACTCCACTGACTGGCTGATGATCATCTTAGGGTGGCACTCCTCCTCGGGCTCCGTCTTGCTTTCTTTACTCTTCTGCTGGGCCTTCTTGCTGTGTTCCTCCACAGTCTGTGCCTTAGTTGTCAGGCCCAACGTTTTCTCTTTAGCGCTAGCTATGACACTGAGGGACTTCTGTAACATGGAGGTCCTTGGGTGAATAGGCTTCTTGTCTGCAGTCAGATTATGGGCGCTGGCTGACTTGCAGACCAAAGGAACTGACTCGGTCGATTCACTGGCCACATCTATTTTTTCATCAGACTGCTTCTTGACCAGCTTCTTTCCCATCAGGTTGTCCAGGAGGGAACCTTCGGCACTGGTGACCTCCATTTTGTCCGTGGCTGAGCTGTTGGAGTCCTCACTCTGGTCCCGGACGTGGTCGTAGCTGCTGTGGGACTTCTTCAGGGAGAACACCTTGCTCTTCAGGGACTCCTCTTTGGCTGGCTTGCCCGAGTGAGACGCCTCAAAGGGGTTCTTTCTCAGGACGCAGATGCTGTTGCGGTTGCTGCCGTGTTCCCCGACCTCCTTGTCGTCCCGGCTGTACTGTCGGTGCACCGACTCCGGGATCTCAGTGATGCGTCGCATGAGCGAGCGCCCCAGGCCCTTCTTGGAGCTCCGTTTCTTCTGCAGGTGAGGGTTGTTGGCCAACATTTTCTTCCTCTTGTAGATCTCCAACTGCGAGTAGAGTTTCTTGAGCTCCTCCTAGAAGAAACACAGAGATGGAATTAACAACGAATCTACAGCTTATTTATGTATTATGTACAATTGAACAAACATTGTTTTGAACTGAAACAGTTTTACAAAAACAAAAAAAGCAGACGTTCTAAAGCACACAGACCATGCAGTGCAGATTTAGGACACCCAGCGTAGGACAGTGGCTTCACAACGCGCTACAGTATGAGCAACATGCTATTTGACAGGGAAGAACAGACACCACAGTCTCAAACAGCATCAAATAAGGAAACTGAGTGTGTTTTATTGTTAGGTCTGAAACAGCCTCTAAAACGTGGTCTTAAATTAACATCAAATCTAACTTTGTAGCCATCAGATAAGCATTATCTCAGAAAAGCCTAGCACACGTTCTTTTAAATAGGCCAGGATACGGTTTTTGGAGTCTTTGGAGAAAGACTACGTCAGCACTAACAAACAAACACAAAACTTCTGCTCACGTTGGTACGTTTTTCCCAAAGACTGTCGCTAGGCCTTACGCCACAGCCATTAATAGAATTGAGCTGGCCCATTTCGTCTGGCGTCTGCAATAAAAAACTGCCGTTGCTCAGTATTTTTGCCTTGGTCAGAGAAGAACGATTCAAAGGAAAGGTATCATCACCAGGTTATACAGAATGAGAGAATTGCGTTGAGTGACATGGAAGCCGACGGGGTTGGCCTACCCTGATGTCCTCGGGATCCAGACTGTGCTCGCTCCACGCGGAGGTGATGCTGCTGTTCAGGTAGGACCCTGAGCGACCCATGTCCATCTCATCCTCGTAGGCCTCCGAGGCGATGTCATCTCGCATCTGGGTGCCGGCAAACAAAAACTGAAGGAGAGACAAAGAGAGATTGTGTGTTTACGATTCATAGCCAGTTGCTCTTCGAAGAAGGCACACATCAGAGCAGACATGTTTAGGTAATTTAATGACATTACAGGACAACCGAGTCATTGCTGTCGTTTCAGAAGCATCGTCTAACCTGCGCAATATATTTGGCTGTCATCAATTGTCCATGACATGACATGACAAAACTTTCAGAGACAGAAGTTTACCTTGGGGATAAGCAGGAGGCCCAAAGTCACTGTTACAGTGAGGTGGGTGTGAGCAAAGAACAGAAGCAGCATCCAGTCGGGGTGGAGCTCTGGGGCCAAAGTGAATCTGTCCAGAGGGAACGGAGAGAAGAGGGGGGGAAGAGAGGGAGAAGAGAGGCAGTAGACAGAGAGAGAGAATAGAAAAATAAAGGCGGACCGAAAGAGGGACACAGCGAAAAAGAGAGACGAGGAGAGAGAGAATTGGTGTCCATACATAATAAAACAATACAAGCCAGAGTCTAAATCTATATTTAGCTGTGACGTTTTCTTTTGTGTGGGGATTTGAATATGCTATGCACGGTCATTAATCACACTGGTCATTCAGAAATGCCACTGGATCTCAACAAAGCAGCAGTCACAGCTATGCAGGGAGACAATGTGCCTATTGACAACATAGTATACATTTTAATTGGATTGGATTTGATCCTATTTTTGGAAACTCATATTTGGCGAATAGTTCCTTTAGCAGCAATACAAATTCAATAAAACTCATTAAGATTATTTCATAGTTCATTCCTCTATGTCCAATGTCATGCACAGGTGCACCAAGTTTAGACTTAATGGAAGCAAAATGAAACCGACGACATGAGAATTCAAAGTTGTTATTTTTGCACCACAGTGAAAAAGGGGGAAAGGGGTAGACCGAGAGCGAGAGAGGAGAGCTAACGTGTTAATTTGAAGCCAAAGATTTAGATTTATGCACCGTCTGTCTAGGCGTGAACATTCATCTTTCGGGCTGCTCAGAGAGGTTTATGTGCCGCACTGTCTCAGCAATCTGTTTTCCACCAGGGACACTGCTGCCTACACCTAGGGTTACACGCATTTACAGGGAAGGGCACTTAGCTCACTTCCACTCTATACATTCTCACAATTGATCCAGCCACGATGCTCTAATCCAGAAAGCCTTTCGGGAAAGAAAGAAATAGTGCCACAAAAAATATTATGCAATAGTTCATCGTAATAGTTATTACCTTTCTATCTACTGTTTAATTATCTTGAAAGACATAAGAGGAAATGTCCAGGTGGACTCGGGCATGCTTTGTCAGTGGCTATATTGGAGCTTCTGGAGACGATATTGCACATTGAACTGGAAGTCAACATGTTGGCTCATTATGGTGCTGAAATGGGCCAGTGGCTAATTAATGCACAGTTACGTTGTAGATATAGCTTAGGGCATGAGCCAAGGTCTGGCAATATGATATTACCCAAAGCTTTGAAGTGCTTTCTCTTTCATCATTTCAAAAGAGTTCAAATGAAGTGTCTGCGTGATCAAGGCTTTGAGTACAGTACATTGTGTCCATACAGCAGGAACTTCTCTAATCCATCCAAGTGCTCTTCAAACAGAAATACAATTTTGTTGCGTTAGGTATCATTCAACATCCAGTAAACTCGCACCAATACCACAATACCGTAGTGCTCTAACCAGACGAACAGAGATCACAGGAAGAGTGGATTCTACTTCTTAACTGCTCACTGCCGGAGTCTTTGCCAGGTTGTGGGAGTAACAGAAATGGATGCCGCGCGGCGCTAACAAGCACTAGCAGCAAGTCCCCGGTGGCATGAAGCCTCCTCTCTGCTCTCATTTAGAGGGGTCTCATCTGGCCCTTTCGCTGTGAAGATACCGCCGCGGTAGAGCACTCCGTTTAAAGGAATGTTGCCAGCAACGCACACCCCGCTGTATATCAGACCAACATCGAAACGTATCCTCCGCTATAGACCCCGGTGGCTTCCACGGGCTTATTTCACGGTAAACACTGTAATTTATGGGTAATAGACGTTAATTTTGTAATCGACGTACCCCTATTTGTGCCAATAGCTGCAAAGATCTATGCTGTGTGGAAGCACATAAATCATCTCGACATGGTTAATTAGTGTATAATGTGAGGGAGCGGAGGTCTCTATCTGGAGGGTTCACAGTGGGGATGGATTGGGACGTGTCAGCTGAAACACCTCGTTTATTAACTGCTGCGTACGACATGGGGGCCGCTTGACATCGGGGCTGGCGAGCACATCGGAATACAATAAAAATCAAGTCCCTCTGGGGGAGAAAAGCATTATGCGTCCTGGTTACAAGGCCCACAGAGTAGACAAGGATTCCTGGGTAACATGTTTAGTTAACGTGTCAGTGTGTGTGTGGCAGAAATCTTAAGACAACGTCGCTGAGCAAATTAAGAATCTATTTGAATTGTAACTCCACATTTGGTCGAGATGGTCGGCGTCTGGCACCGAAGGCAGATTGGAGGTGCCCTTGTTGTTGTTCTGGAAAGCGGCTTCTGGATTGGATTTGGATTTGGATTTTGAACTCTTGTCACAGGCTATTCATGCAATTAGATTTTTCTCCATGTCTGATTAAATCAACAGGAAACAACAATTACACATGAAGTGAGAGTGGCTGTTCTACCTGATGACATGGAAAATGGCTGAGAGGACCAGCTCATTGTGGACAACGATGGTCATGTAACGAGGCTCGTGGAATGCCGACGGCACCGTCCTCACGGTGTAACACAAGTACACAGCCCACAGCAGGAACAGGAACTCAGCTAGCAGGAAACAGGAAGTAAAAAGGGGTCAATGCCAGCAGACAGAACAAGAAAAATCGCATAATTATGTCTAAATTGGGTCACATTTGGAAGTGTAAGTTTTGAGCTGACGCAAACATGCCTCCTGGCTGTGTGTGTGTGTAATGTATGACGGGTTACTTGCCCTATTGCATACATCAAGATTTTGGCAATATCTGTGTAAGTCGATGGTTGACACAAGGTTTTATTGTGTAGGTGAAGAAGAGGAGACCGTTTTGTTCTGCCGCGCATACACAGGGCAACCTGTGCCTGCTATTACTAACACCCACCGCCTCTTCACACTTGAGTGCCTTCATTGGCTTAGCACAATACATTTTGCAAAAGGCAGGCATGATAAAAAAAAAAAAACACTTGCTAAACAAAAGCTATGAAACCATCTCATTTCAGGTCGTAGTCTCCGGGCTGCTCTGTGAAACTGTTTGTCGCAGATGTAGCCTTAGCTATCAGCTGCCCGGTTCAAGTTTGCATAAATCCCCACAAACCCCCTGCACATCCACGTGCTCTCATCTGGGCCATCCAATTGACAGCAATAAACGTTGGCGTTCACTGCGCCAACTCTGTCCACATTATTGAAGCTTGTCTGCGTGAATGGAACCACACCAAGGCTTGAGAGAGGTACGGACGCATCCACAGCAGCGAACTTTAACGGCTGTTGCTCTCCCCAACCGATCACCATTAGTTGTCTTTACCTGGGGATCTTTCATACCCGGGTCCATTAACAGTGTCGACCACTCAAGTGAGATACAGTATGGCTTAGTGGCGGTTCCTATTCTGCGTGACGTCACAGAGCTCCAACAGTGACTCCAGCTCAGCACACATGCAGGACGGAGAGATCTAAAGTGTCCCCTTGTTCTTGCACCAACGCCCTCTGCTCCCTTCTCCGAAAACCATGGTGGAGCTGTTCATTGGGCCGCCGCCACCTGTCGTCTTTGCTGCAGATACCCACTTGTTCAGTGGACGCAGAGCGGGGTCAGAGTTCTCTCTCTCTCTCCCATCACCTGCACCCTCTAGCCCTCCCGCCTCCTTCCCCCGCCCCCAGCAACCCTCCCTCCCTCCCTCCCTCCCTCCCTCCCTGGCCCCCTCCCTCCCTCTCTCCCTCCATCCCTCAGATTGCCCGAGGAGCACCCTGAGTCAGCATGATACAAAATGAGTCTGTTACTCTCGGCCCGACACTTCCATGTTCCGCTCCTCTCCCAACTCCCACCCCTCCACAGTGAAAAACCGCCCACCACATCAACTACCTTTGATCATTGATTCTTTGGCATGCTTTTTGACCAGGGCAAGCATCCAGACTACAGATTCAACATGTCGGATTAACATCTTTTTTTTAAAGCAAACATAAAAGGAATGCCAACTCAAAACGAATTTTTTGGGCGGGGGGTGTTAACAATCTGTATACCTATCCAAGAAAACTCCCTCGTTTCACGCCCAATCCCCACTTTCATCTTTCCTTCTAGCCTCTTTAGTTTGGGGGTCTCTCTGACGAATGCATACAGATATAATACTTTAATAGACATAACACAATCCAACTCATACTGTACATGAGCTGGTCAGCCTGGGCACCCACCGACAGCCATCATGTAGTCCCAGCGGTCCAGCAGGCACATGCTGAACTGCAGGCCTTCGGGGGTGTAGCCCACCTCGATGAGGGCCAGCTTGCGGTCCAGGTTCTGGCACACGGCAGAGGTCCAGGCAACCAGGAACCAGCAGACAATGAGCAGGATGATGCCCAACAGACGCATCACCCGCCAGCTGGTCATGTAGGGGATCCTCTGGGCCGTGCGCGACAGGAACACCTTTAGGACCCTGGGGGAACACGGCCGTGGGGAATCATTTCGTGACCACCTCCATCATCGTTATCGACAGCACAGACATAGACTAATACTTGAATGACAACAGTACATGATTTTATGATCGCTATCTAATCAATCTTCTCTAATCAATTAATGTAGTAAACTTTTAACCCCGGATTAAAACAAAAGGTAACTTGAAAAGACATTGAGTTATTTTTCAATGTTCAAATATCTAAATACATATATAAAAGACTTGCTAAAGAAAGGACATTGGCAGCCCCTCACACACCCAAATGAGCAATCAAAAATTGATTGGCGCAATTTGTTCACTTCTATCACTTTCACGGTGCGATTAGCCTCCGCGATAATTCACATCCCCTCTCCTTGATGAAGACCTTCATTAGGGCTTGCGTGCCCCTTGCTAAACCCCACAGATGAAAAACACCCTACTGCATGTTGTAAATACAGCAAGGCACATCTTGTAATTGGCTAACACTCTTCCCAATATCCCGGAGCACTCTTCTCTTGAGTCGCGGCCAGACAGCCACACAGAGTACTATCTGGATTTGTTTCCTGCCCAGTGCCTGCTTCATCAATTTTCATAAAATAATATAGATATATACATAAACTGTTATGGCTAAATGGGCATCTGACTGTTTAATCTATCCTATTGGCTTTACTGGCCAAATTCTGTCATCGGGGTAACATCTGCTCTCCAATGTTCTCCTCCACAGGGAGCGATACACGGAGGTTGTACTTCACCATGACGTGACAGTGTAACGCAAAAAATGAATACGTAATGCAATTGCCCTGGGCTGGATAATTCGGACCAAAGAAAAGTAGGGAAAGGTTCTACGTAAACATGTACCTGTAGAGCTTGAGGGTCACCGTTCCATAGACGGTGGCGAAACCTAACAGTCGAACCCACCTCAGCAGGATACAGCGGAATACGCTTGGCTGGAAGTACAGAATAACCACCTGTAGAAAAAAAGGAGATAGAGAGAGGAAATGCCTGATTCAACTAATAAACATCAAATGCCTTTATTAACTATTTGACCGATACAAAAACACACAGCATAAACTTGAGTTTGACCAGAAAGCATCTCATTTTTGACACTACCAAAATCTTCACAACATTGACCTTTGAACCTTTAAAGTAGAAGTAGAAATGTAAATACAACGAGCCTGTGAGCCATGCCAAGGTTGAGAAAACAGGTTTTGAACCAGGGTTACATAAGTACAAGGAGGTACACCCTGCAGTGCATATTTTCCATCTGAATAGTAAAGTGCTCGCTGGATATCAAGGAGCTTAAACAAACAGGGCTTTGTGCCAAGGCGTTGGCCGTCTCTACCCCTCCGAAGGCCCTTAACACCTCGCATACTGGAGTAATCATATTACAATGCTTATTCAGCCTAAATCCCTTGCTCCCTAGATCTAGCACAAGGATGGATCCATGTGGCTGCATTTCTGTAGGTCTTTGTCATACCCTGATTCCCTTGCAACCTTACGCATTCTGGTTTTTCTTTTTCCATATATATTTGTCCTCTTCCTCTTACCCTCAACCATCGTGTTTAAGTCTGGTTTTCGTTCTATCTGAGACGGATCAAACGGCAAACTTTAAATGGTTTCACCGACTATTTGGCTCGAGTCTCGTTTGACATTCACTCTCAGACAGCACATGAGACAAGGCAGCAGCGGGCACCGGACGAAGGCAGTAATTGAAAACGAGCCTCGCAGCTGTGCCAGGGCCTCCCACAGACATACAAAGCATATTGCCCTCCTTTCCTTTTACAGTCTGTGTGTGTGTGTGTGTGTGTGTGTGTGTGTGTGTGTGTGTGTGTGCGTGCACATGTGCGCGGGTATGAGAGGGAAAGAGAGGCAGCAGGGGAGAGAGAGAGAGAGAGAGAGAGAGAGAGAGAGGGAGAGAGAGAGCACAGGGAAAACCATCATTGAGTAATCCAATAAAGGGCCTTTGTGATCACTTCTCTGGACGGGACTCTGTTGCATCGATAAACAAAACTGTCTCGGCACAGATTAATTGATCCAAAGTGTTTGTAGCACCAAACTATTTGGACATGATTAAGTTGTTAAGTTAGTACGAGTTCAGTAGCTGAGATGCAGGGGCCCCAATTATCTTCCACTAGGCCACTCGGTATTGTTGGGTTGGAAGGCTGTGGAATAGTTAGTTCATTAACGCGGCAAGCTACAGTCCGTTTAGTAAGCGTTTGTTCTGACAACGCACCGTCACACTGACCCACCCACCTGCTCTCCTCAGTGGGAACGCTGCACGTCATCCTGTTGACTAAGAAACGTCTGAAGAAAAAGAAAAAAGACCAAGCGTTTGATTCTTTTTCTCTTTTTTTTTTTCATTGAGTAGTCGTTTCCCTCCTCGACCCATCCTATTTCTGTAGTGCGAGCTCAAGACAGGGTCTGAGGGCCTCTCCCAGGGGAGGCACGGCGAGCGGAGAGCGGGGAATCTGTCAGGGAAACACAGCCCTAATGAGCCCCGGGTGAGCGCGCCTAAAGACCAAACCAGACCCATCGCAGACCCCGTGAGATGACTTTCATCGCAAGGCTCTCCGGCTCTCCACTGGAGCAAGCGTCAAACACTAATCACTTCGTCCTATCTTTATCCCCAGTTCAAATGAAGGCCTTCGGGTGTTCAACTGGTAATGTTCTTGACTTAATCATTTGTTTTAATGGGAGTTGTAACCAAGTCATTTATGTGGTTCCTTTTGTATTATTGTTCATTCTAGCTGCAGGGAGAGACGGTTGTGTGGGCGGTGCTTGTACCACAGCCAGGAGTGTATGGTGGCTCCACAGGCCAGCTGCAGCACAAAACAGGGAAGGAAAGCCAATTGATGTGACACTCAAGTGGCCAGTCAGTGCTTGGCCTAAATGCTTAACCTAAACAAAATGGAAAGAAATGTAACTTATATTTTAAAACAATCCTGAAAATGTCACATTTAAAGTCAGTCTATGTACAACATGGGCGAGCTCCCCTTGAGACAGCAAAGTGGGGCTAATATATGCCCGGGATTGTGCCGAGAACAATAAAAGCCACTCCCACGGCGCCGAACCCCACAAACATTGATGGTGTTCCAAAAGCCATGAAAAGCAAGGAACAAACATCTGAGGCAACATTTATTATCTGGAGTTTGCAGATGTGCAGCGATTTCCCCTGCGGGATTGTCGATGTTAATCGGATTAGCAGAGGCATTAATATGTTCCCTCAGGCCGCGGTGAAGATCCAGGCATGTGGATCTTCTTGCTCACTAGGTCGGAGTTAGTTAGGGGACATTAGGGACCCCTGGGGACACGCGGTGATTCACACTGCCGTCAGCCCGAAACAAAACACAACAGCAGCAAGCCCACCAACAACAACGACGACAAGCGAAGACTCAAACAAAACGCATTGTCCCATTCTTATCGTCCATCTTAACATGTTGCAGTGGTGAAGTCACATGTGAACACACAATAATAATGTAAGAGTCCTCAAACCTACAGAAAGCAAACCAAGAAAGCTTAGGTACACATAAGAATATACTTAAACAGTACGTGCCATTTACCAGTAAATTAGTAGAGTGAGGTAAAATAAGTCTGGTTAAAAAGTCCTTTAAGTGCCCAAGCTTGCTTGGTAAACAGTTGTATGACAATAGAGAACAAGATAGTGAAGCAGGGTGGCACTAAGCAACTGGCTGACGTTCATGCAGCTCCATAGGGAACGAGCAGGTCGCAGAGGATGAGTTAAACGCACTCGGGGCAAAACACAGATCATGACTCCCTTTTAAATAAAGTGCAAACTGCCTGCTGGCTATCTATCGTGTGGCTGCTGACTGCTGTTGTTCCTGTTGCTGTTGTTGTTGTTGTTGTAGTTCTTTTTAGCCATGTTAACTTGGGCGCTGTAGGTGTATTCAAAGCGATCTGTATTCAAAGTTATCTATTCAAAGTAGTCCCGGGTGCCAGCAATAACTGTGGTCTGAATTCATTGTTGTAATATACAATTTTAATCATTCTATTTAGTAGTGACGCTCTAAGCATATTTTTTATTTTTTTATTAACGTCTTAACACTACCACAATAAAAATTCATCACAGAGACTGTTGCAAGTTACCTATCTTGAGCTAACTGAACGAAACGTGAAATCCAAAACAATTTCCCCCTAGACAGTCAACTCTCGTCAGAAAACCCTATCCCATAAGATACCCCCAGCTGCTCTCTGTGCAAATGTAAAAACACAAACACACACACATGCACGCACACGCACGCACACACACACACACAAACGCGCACACACAAATTAACACAAACACTATCCTTCCTACTCCTTGGCTAGCTCTTTCCTTCATGTGTGGCAGCCAGAGACCCATTAAAGCAGGCAAACATAACCGAGCTGCAGCTCCCTCTTGGCCTGGACCGTTTCTGGGAAGAGGAGGGCCTGTGGTTCTCTGCTCTGCTCTGACACGCTGGCCTTGATGCCATTGTAAGCCGTGGCCAATCTCTACCTACTTCTCTTTTCAAACTGCCCATTAATAATCAATAAGGAGCTCTGATTCAGCCCTGCTAGGGAGTTAAGGGATCGGATGTTGTGTGTGTGTGTGTGTGTGTGTGTGTGTGTGTGTGTGTGTGTGTGTGTGTGTGGGTGGTAGTTTCTTTCTAATGGACATCAATATGAAGAGGACCATCATCCTCCTCCTGCTGCCATGTCTCCATTGTATTAAAGGTTACTTGTTTGGCGTGTAGCAGCACCATAGGAGATTGCAAATATGTTTTAATATATACAAAATCCCTTTGATATGTGGTTATGGAAACCAAGCGATATCCATCTGAAGGGAATACAAACATGATTCATCATTACACCCAGAGCGTCCATGCGTTTGTCATCCAGAACAAAGTAGCCTGAACTCACTCGTTGCTGTTTTCAACTTTGTTTTCCATTCGAGTCAAACGGGTGAACCAGTCCCAGGGGGCCTCATGGCCTGTTGTCGGTCTCAGATGCTGCCCTGTTCATTTGGGCCTCCAGGCGCCTGCCCCGGCACAACCTCTTCAAACAGTTCTCCTCCTCTCTACTTTTTCCTCCTCCACCTCCTACTCCTCCACCTCCTCCACCTATCTGATGCACGAGAATCTCATGCGAACATGACCAACACAATCGCGGGTGGTGGGGGATACAACGAACACTGTGCACCTTTTTAAGAGTTTGGAAACAAACAAGCAGCAGCATTTTAAAGGGAAGGTAATATGTCCTTTGCTGCTCCGTGACAGGTTAGGCTACCGGTGAATAGACGGTAATAGTGTTTGGTCCGTGGTTTTGAAGTTTCATGTGTAGTTTTGCATCTGTTTGTCCGATGTCTCGTTGTCACTTTGGTATACCGAGATTACACTGCCACGGAAAGAGAGGTGAGTCTGTCAAGAAATGCATGCACACATACACGAAAGCAGGCCGAGAATAGATTTGATGCTAGCACTATCATTAGTCAAGTCAGCCGTCATGGTTCTGGAAAATTCACTTAGTCTGCCAGGCATCAAACGGCGCTAGCGCCGGTCCATTAACCACCTCCCTGTCTGCTCAAACATTGTTAGAAGACATTCAAGACAGGTGCTCCGTCAAACGGTTACACTGGCGAGAACGCTGTTCAGAGCCCTTTCCTTTGGGGAAGGGGACAATCATGTAATGGGGTCTTTACAGACACAGTGTAATATGACATTGCTTTGGTATGGGAAAAGTGTGTATGTCTTCTGCACGTAAAACGGACTGCTCAGCTGTCAATCAGTTACATACAAAGCATCTCTTAGCTCTCCTGCTGGTCCTCCTACACAATTGCTTCTTTTTCCATGTCCATCAGTTGCTTTGGATTCCCACTGCCCCGTCAGCGGACCTTTAGCCCAGTCCAGCTGGACACCACATGGGGATCATCCGGGGCTCCATCCTGCCTCTCCAGAGAACGGAGGTCCCACCGCTCCGTTCTCCACAGCAGGGGGGGTTACTGATACGGAACAGCGTGTTTCTCCCGGCTCACGGATGACGGCAGCCAAACAGCTGTGGTGTGAAGAGGGGGGTGTCCAGGGAGCTCTGCTGACTCCCCCCTCCATCATCCCCCCATCATCGTCCATGTTTAGCGGCAGCATTCTGACTCATCAGCCATGTAAATTTGTTTTTTTCCCGTTGACACCCCCAAGAAATTGTATTCTCACAGGAACAGAGACGAAGTTGATGGCCTGAATATCTTTTCATGTCCATTCTCTTTATCTTTCTGTCCGTCTGTCCACCTCATCAACTTTTTGCACTCCGTCTGCCTGTCTTCCGCCTCTGGTTTTGCTACTTACTGTCTGAAACAACCCAACAAAAGTGATCCGCCAACATGACCGTGTAGTGAGTGATAGTAACGCCAAGTCTCCTATCACGACTTTATTGCTTATCCCCACCACCTCTTCTCTCCTTTCTGCTGAAGGCCCGGTCTGCACCGCACAGGCATCCCCGCAACTCCCTCCCTGTCCGAGGAGGGACACCAACCGGGGCGACACGCACAGGAGCCATTTTGCACAGGAGCGCTCCCGCTGCGTTAGCTGCTGCGCTCATTGGTGCCTCTGAGAGGATATGGAAACACATTAGACTTTGAAGGAGGAGCGGACGAATTCTCCACAATCACGCCGACACAAGCCCTCTCCGACCCACAAAAGACAACATCAATGTGGCGATGGAGGGCAGGGTGGATCAAGAGGCACTCACTGGATTGATCCCAGCGTCCAGTGGTCAGTTTATTGTCTCAGCTGTCCCGGGGGAATCGATCCAACACTGGACATAAGGGTTCGCTCTCGCCCCACTTCCCTCCCTGCCTTTCTAACCTCCTCCAATCCTATAATCCTTTCCGGTCACTCCGCTCCTCCACAGCTGGTCAACTGGTCATTCCCAAATCCAAGCTTCAGAACTTCGGAGACCGAGCATTTTCTTGGGCAGCACCAAAATTATGGAACTCTCTCCCACCACAATACTAATTCACTCTCAATCTTTCAATCCCGCCTCAAAACCTTTCAAAATCTTTTCACTCTGGCCTTACTAAATAACCTGTTCAATCCATCATCTGATATTCTGTTTTATTGTCCGTTGCCATGTTTGCTGTTCACAACGTGAAGCGTCTTTGTTTCTGTTAGAAGCGCGATGAAAATGAAATGCAGCTACTGGTTACTGATTCAGATTCAGTGATAACATTCCCTGTGACTATTAGCAATGTTCAACTGGAAAAGAGAATACAGTTTCTAGATCAGCACTCTCCCTCTTATTGTGAGAGGTTTGATTAAAATGTGGCCCATGACTGATGGCTAGCACCACTTTACCCTCTCTGGAGAAAGAGGCAGTAAATAATGGACTGACTGACCGCGTGAGTTCCTAGGAGTACCCATGACTCTTTGAGTTACGGTTTGCACCCTGAAGGGCAGAGCCGAGGGTGACAATTACAGGAGCTTGAAAGAGTTCAAACTTCCCAGAGCAGCCATGCGAAACCCTGTATGCTAAAGTACAATTTATCTTTAAACACCAAAGTTTGTCACAGAAACTAAACGGGCATTTTATTTTATGACACAATTTTTTTTTAAAGTTTACTGTCACAATGGCTGTGAGGGACGTGTAAGACTTCGTCCGTCATAGCCATGTTGGCACGTACTGGAGAGAGGAAAAAAGACCATGAGCTGCTTCAGCCAGTGGAGTCATCGAGTCATAACCCAGCTCCGCTCAGGCAACTTGGGATGTTTTATACATGAGACACAAAGCTACGTATTCCTTCCACGCTTGCCCTACTTTTTTCTCTCTTTTGTTTCCATCCATCCGTATATCGTTTTTTAATCTCTGAAACACCTCGACGCAAGCGACTTGGTGATGGGGTGAGGGTGGGAGGTGTGTGTGTGTGTGGGGGGGGGGGTTGCTGGAGAGACTAACAGCAATAACTCCATTTTGATATGAAAGCTGACACTCCCTCCCTCTTGGGAACGCCCGTAGCTGAGGGGAGGTAATGGGTTCTCCCCTCTTTTGCCCCTGAGGGAGCTCGGGTGTAAATTACATCCAGCTTGCCCTTTGCACAGCCAAGACCAGCAACGACACTCTCCCACCTCTCACAATTCCCTTCCCTCGTCATCACTCCAACCTCATCCCGAGCAGTATTCCCACTACTCTTGCACTGTGGCACATGCCGCAGGGGAAGCGCTGGAGTAGGCAAGTGCGTGTGTGTGTGTGTGTGTGTGTGTGTGTGTG
Source organism: Galaxias olidus (assembly GCA_026901105.3). NCBI lineage: Eukaryota > Metazoa > Chordata > Actinopteri > Galaxiiformes > Galaxiidae > Galaxias > Galaxias olidus. Next base: position 44,532 of record JAPMUY010008680.1, on the reverse strand, counting down.
TGTGTGTGTGTGCGCGCACGTGTGTGTGCGTGTGTGTGTGTGTGTGTGTGTGTGTGTGTGTGTGTATACGTGTGTGTTTGACAGTGAGTGAGATCGGGGGGTGGTAAGTGAGACTGACTGCATATTGCTCACTTGCTCACCCATATTTCTGTTCCTCCTTTGTTTTATCTGTGTACACACAAAAGCACTCTAACTTCACCGGTGCATGTGCTAAACATCAACCACTGAGAACTTAGTGAGAAAGAGATGGAAGACCAAGAGAGGAGAGAGAGAGTGTAAAAAACATAAAACAGAAATAATAATCAAACAGAAAGAAATGAGACAGAAGGATATAAAGAGACAGAGAGGGAAACAGAAGGAGAGAGAGAGAGAGAGAGAGAGAGAGAGAGAGAGAGAGAGAGAGAGAAAGAGAGAGACGGAGACCTTCCGTGGGGTTGGAAGTGCTTCGCCTCAGCACTTTACAGGAGAGGAGTAAGGCCAAGCGAGGAGGGGGTGGGGGGACTCCAAACAAACCTTTCAGACCCACTTAGGAGGGATCGGGAGTGACTGAGCAGCTTGAATAGAAGCATGAAGAATGAGGGGGGAGTGGAATAGCAAGCAAGAGTGGCTTTCTCACGAGCTGACAGGTCAGGAAGCATCGCGCCCCCCCCCCCCCCCCCCCCCCCTCTCTCTCTCTCTCCCCCACCCTCCCTATCCCCGTCACACCCTCTCCAGCGGCCTACCGCTTCTCATTAGACCCCCGATGGGTGCCGAGACTCCAGCTGACACAACCTGAGACGGGGCTGGGCCCGCTCTGCGACCAGGCTGGGCCCGACAGGCTGCGGTTAGGTGTCGGCATGGATGACAAGAGAGGAGAAACGCTAGAAGAGAAGGAGAGAGGAAAGCTGCAGGAACGAGAGAGTGGGGATAATGGAGTCGTGTGTGCGCGCGCGCGCGCGGGTGTGTGTGTGTGTGCGTGGATGCTTGTGTGTGCCAAGAGAAAAAGTGCCTGCACGCATAGGTAGCCGAGCAGAAGCCCCGTCTCTCCGAGGATGTTGCCGTGTGTGTGGGGTAGCGGGGGAAACAGGGGAACCTGCGTGGTCTCTGGGGCAGCCGGAAGCTGGCACACGCACAGATGGGCTGGGAGCAAGGAGGAAACACGGCGAAACTCCCTGCACAGCACGGGAAGAGAGGGAAGAGGGGGAGGAGAAGAGAAAAGGTGGGAGGGAGGAGAGAGGGTACAAGAGCCAGAGGGGTGAAGAGGAGAAATAGAAGGCGAATCGGACTGGAACAAATAGGCCGATTGAATGGAACTAAATTAAAAAAGAGAGACCGCCAGCTTATTATTCCACAGAATCGATTGTGAATTAATCAATGCAATTATTTCGAGGAGTCTCAGACATACGGCACTCTAAAAATAGACGCTTGAACGACAGCGAAATGCTACGGCGAGACCTTCATTTGGATTGATCCCAATCTTTTTTTTTCTCATATTGTGTGGTGTCTGTCTACATAGGAGTTCATTGGGATGCGGCGCACCCGGGTGGCATTTCAATAATGCGCCGCTGCAGCAGGACACCCGTCTGAAACAGAATCCCCCCTCCCCGTTTTAGACAGCCAACCTGGTGGCACGCGGAAACCGAGCAGCGCTCCCAGCCCATCTCCACTCACTCCAGTCCAATCTCAGCCTGCTCCGGCACTCGGAATGAGGAGCTGCACAGGAGACAAATAGAAGGGGCTAGCTAATCCCGGGGATCACGTTGTAAATCACAAATGTGTGTCTGCTCCCCTCTCACTCCGCTCGCGTCTCTGCACAGCCAGCCAGAAATAGCCATCTCTGGCACAGCCATAATTTTGTTTTTCTCCCTTTTGCTCTCCTTCCATACCCCTACCCCTCCCTGTCTTATCCCAGGCAGGGGCTTGAAGTTATTGCATGTGACACACTCAGGAGAGTAAGTAGAAAGGGGGGAGGATTGCATTACTACCCAGCCGCAGAATACCATCGCAGCAGCAGCAGAGAGCGAGAGAGAGAGAGAGAGAGAGAGAGTGAGAGAGAGAGAGAGAGAGAGAGAGAGAGAGAGAGAGAGAGAGAGAGAGAGAGAGAGAGAGAGAGAGAGAGAGAGAGAGAGAGAGAGAGATCCCGTGCTCCTTAATAGCACTGGAATTGTTTAAAATAGAAGCAGCAGCGACCGTGGCGGCGGAACTATTTCGGGATCTATATTTAGACGGGGGAGAGCCGCGTCTGGGCCCGGCAGCACGGGGCGGGTTACACGGGGAGTCACACAGGGAGACATGCAAAACGCATCAAGGCGGGGACCGATCTTAGCATGCCGAAACCGGAAGCAGGCGGGAAAGGTTGCCCGTCCCTGACGCGACGACGCCACGATCCAAACAGAGCAATGGTCCTCCACTTCGTTCCCCGTGCATCCCTTTGACTTTCATCTCGATGACGCGGAGCAAAAATGTTCACGAAGATCGGGCAGTAAAATAAAAAATAAAAAACTCTTGAATAATGTGTGTGAGTCGTGAAATAATTGGCGTGAAACTATGGAGCTAAATTTGTGACTTTAATTTTGCATCTATAAAAAAAATTGAAAAGGAAAATTTGCATCTTATTTCTGTGTGCAAAAGGGATGTGATTAGTTACTTTAATTTTGCACCTGTAAAAAAGAGATTTCCAACTTATTTCTGTTTGTAAAAGGGATGTCAGAGCTAAGCAGTTTTTACAGATGCAATATTAAAGACAGTAATTTAGCTCCATACATGTCCCCACTATTTTTCCATATTTCATATTTTAAGGCATGTTTTTTTCAACTGAGCCCTCATGTCCCCACCACTTTTCAACTTTTCAACACAAAGTGACGCCCGTGGCTCCTTACGTAACCTAATGCAGTCTATATAGGAGCTGGGTTATTAGCACATGCAGCCTACTGTTGGCAGCTATATTCACATGAGATCATTCCCTTCTCACACAATCCAATCAACAGTATTCTGTTACCGTTTCAGAAAGCTCTTAACACTCCATATAGAAAAGGTGACCGACATGGCATAGTGTGTAAAAAAAAAAAAGAATGCTTTCCCTCCGACCAGAGACAGACTTGGTTCACCAACCACTGGCCCCTGCTCCAGCAGGCCATTTCCGGACACAATTCCAAAGATGATTACTTTCCAGGACCTTGTCGCTGCTAATTGCATTGATTATCCAGCTCTAAATCAGTTCATTTTAATTACATTCACCCTCAGCGCCAGCGTTAAGCTTATAGCTCCCCATGATCGCCACTAAATTGCAATTACCAAAAGCCCCCAGGCACCAGGGAGCAGGACATAGCTTCACATCGGTGTAAATCAATGTTATGTTGGCGTCTTGCGGAGCGGTCATCTGTGAAAATAATAAGGTGCTTTCAGTGTGTATGCAGCTGGCAGAATTCGTTCTGCTCATAGTATTCCTTTGCCTTGTCCCAAATATGCACATTGACCGTGAGTCACCAGTGTGTAATGTATAATGTCGTCCTTACTGTTTGAGCACCAATGTCACATGTTGGTTTTTAGGTTTATTGCACATCCAAACACACACTAAGCACGTGTTAGTATGGAATGACCCAACATATCATTCTTATTGTATATACAAACGCCTTTGGACAGGAGTATTAAACACAGATTTTAGAGACAGTTCAAACTAAATAATGATCTGAACCATACCGAACATATTTTTCTTTGAATTTTACCGCACACCACCCGCGGTTTGCTTCTCTCGTTCTGACCTCAACCAACACTTCTGGTGACAGTTCTAAGTCCCGGGTCAGAAGATTGAATGCAATCTAATGTAACAGCAGGTGTGGAGAGGCGCTGGCGACAGGAGGCAGCCCACTAGGCTGGGCAATAGATGGGAGCATTCATAGGTTGCTGGGTCCTTTGGCTGGCCCCATGGACAGTTAGCGGGGGGTGATGTTGGAGCCCTGCTGTGGACTGTCTCTGCCAAACAATATCTACGTCCATACACAGCTCCAAAAAAATTATAATTGCGTTTTCTAAGAACTACACATCGATCTTGAAAACAATGGTATGTGTACAGGTGTGTGCGCGTCTTACAAGACTGTAGCAATCTAACACACTATATATAGCTATCTGACACACCGTATGTAACTATATGACACCTAGCTATCTGACACACTATATATTTCCCTCCGTGTACTGAGCTATGAGGCTACACGCCATTATCAAGAAATAGATGATTCCTTTATTTATCTTTCAAGTGGCCACACTGCAGGGTGATCGGAAAGGTCAGAGTGAATGTCATTCTCACTCACTGGCAAGACGAGGTTCTTATAGCGGTCGACAGACATACCGGGTCTTTACGATGTACAGTATGCGCGCATGGGAATGCCAGCACACACATTTCAAACACACGCTCTCTCTTTATCTGTGTTTCTCTAAACAGAGCGTTTTTTTTTGAGGGGTGACTTACTGGAAAGTAGAGGAGCAGAGCTCCACACAAGATGGCCTCCAGAAGAACCAGGCCAGATGCTCTGATGCTCTGGAGAGGAAGAAAACAAAAAGGACAGATTCAATACATACATCTTTCTAAACATGAGGAAAAACATACACATACAGTATTTGATTCAGTTTTAGTCCATCTATTACAATAGACCAGGAATTGGGATTATTGTGTACCGAACCACCTAACAAAACCACTAGGCATATGCATATCCCAGGTAGAGCTTATGAATGGAGACTCCTGCTTTTTCTTTCTCGGGCTGCTCTTTAAGGACACTGGAGAGGGAAAGGGTCTGAAAACGGCAGCCTCGAGGTCTTTTCATAGCGGGATTCACCCATTCATACTATTTCTATGGGCCTCTTACACCAGACATTTAGCCATGCATCTTCCACAAAATGATGAGATGCTAGGAGAGGTCTTACAATAAGCGAAAGACAGATGCTGAGTCCCGTTCGAAGAAAAAATAGGTTTAAAAAAACAAACAAAAAAAAAACACCCACAAAAGAAAACCCCCCTGAATACAAAGGATAGATTCTAACAATGGGTGACAGTCATCTTTTAAGACCGGTGACTCAGCGATGCATATAGCTCCTCTGGTGTGCTCCTAAAATAGGTAACTGTGATTAAATAAACGAAGCCTCTCAACTCAGTTTTGATGGGATTAATGGGGATTACTTCACAATATCTTCATGAGTAATGTATTTGATTGTGTCTCTCAAAAATGTATATGGACGTGTCGATGCGAAAGACGCATTGTTCATCACAGCTAACTCGTCAGGTGCGTGAGAGATATGAGTTCCCTCATCGGCGAGGCCCCGGGAATCTCACGCTAATCCTCAGATTTCTCACCCCGAAAACAAAGCCTTTCATGAAACCAATTAACCCACGGACCCAAACGAACAACTTTAGTGGCTCAAGAGGATTTCCCATGCACAGTTCAAGGGTCGAAAAAGGGGACGTTGTGTAAAGGTACGTGGCTAGACGTTTGGACTACCCCGTGCTTTAAACATTCTGGTTTATCAGAATGCTCACAGCCACATCAAAGCTTAGCCATTGCACATACAGTACTGTGCAAAAGTTTTAGGCACGGGATGCAGTTTTGAAGGCGAAGGGTGGTCACACCAAATGTTGATTTGGGACAGATTTGCTTTGCCCTCACTTTTTATTTTATGATTTGATAAAAAATAAACAATTAACATTTATATTTTTATATATTTATATCTTTTCATAACTTTAAAGACTTCACACCTGCCTAAAACGTTTGCACAGTACTGTACATTCAGTGGCACTCTTCATGTGCTAAGCGAGGCCCAAGAATAACACAGCTGTATCTTAAATACCATGGCATTTAGAACTACTGCCAAGATATGTATGATGAATTAAGTTCAAGACACTCAATTGAGCATTTACACTATTGACAAAAAAAATCCAAAAGGATTTTCCCTTTATTATTGAGTTCAGTTTTCTGGCCTCTGTCAACATACTCCTCTTTGATTGCTGTCCAAGGTGCTGAAGAATGTGTGTGGAGTGTCAGAGAGAGGATGAGAGAGAGAGAAATCCATCCAAAGCTTTACTGTGTCCATACAACCTTCAGTAGGTGCAATCATTTGGTTTATACTTTAAAGGACTTTGATGACCATACGCCCCATAAAAAGCATCAGATATGCACCAGTTGAATAACGTGTATGTGGTCACTGTACGTTTGAGAACAATAATAAAACAGTACTTACTCTCAGAAATAATGTGTATGACAACTGCATGCAAAATCATAATTGAACAGTCTGGTCACATTAACGCCCGTTAACACATTTTTGTGGTGTACCTTGTTCCTACGGAAGCGGTAGATGACCACCATGCTGACAAAGTCGATCAGCATGCACAGGCAGTGGAAGGAGAGCACGGCCATACGCAGGGCGCCGTCGCCCCTCGCCACACAGGGCGTGTCGTCCTTGCAGTAGGCACAGCCCTCCTGGCACGGCAGGCAGTCGTTGGTGGAGCCCTCGTCCACGTTGGGCCCGCTGAACGAGGCCGTGCCCTTCCGCCCAGTCCCTGGGAGAGAGGAAATGGACAATGTAGTGTGAAACCTTGAGAGTGTCGAAAGCTCCCCTTTCCACGCAGATGTCATGTAACTTGGTTAGCATACGAGTGTATGGCCGAGTACCTTTAAAGATGACAAGCCTTTATGAACACACGGGCTGTATCAACAGGGCTAGAACTCCCCTCTGTATTGGCGAACACGAAGAGTCAACACTGTCACCACGGCCTCAGTCAATGGCAGCTGCTGTTATAGCAGGACGAATAGTCGATGCTCGTCGGGAGAATACTCCACAGCTAAAGCACACAGTGCTGTCCTACCCTTACAAGGACAAACGTAGGGGGAGAGACTCAATCGGGTGGACATGTTCCTATCGAAGGACGCTTCGGTTAATACCCACTTTGGTTTTCTGTGCATGGCGTACGTATAAAGGACTTAAACACTCCATAAGGCTGATGGAAATTCCCACAGAATCTTCTCCAAATTTTGCTTTGGGGATTTACAGGGATTTTTGACCTTCTTTTTTTTTTCAAACCCAAAAGAAAAAAACGGGCCTATTTTAGAAAATCTATGACTCGGCAAACCATTGATCCCCTGAAAAGACCCACTTATCTCGCCCGGCAATGACTCACGCACAAAGCTCCCGCTCATTGGTCCACGGCTCCTCCGCTTGACTCACCGCTGTCTGAGAGCTTACACAACATCTCCCCCTCGTTTCCTCAAAGCATCTATGGCGGAACATTACAGGGAGGGAGACGCGCGCTGCGTGATTTTGTGTTTTTTTTTATATACAAAGGAGTGTCCCCCCAGGGGATTCAGGGAGATTTTTTTTGGGGGGGGGGGTTGGCCCACTGGTGCGGCAGACTGTGGCACGGCACCTCGGCCAAAGGCCCGCGACTCTCCTCCCTCTAATCGTATGACCCTTTCTACTACTTGACTGCTACGTGCTGGCCCGTGTTCACGCACAGACAGACACGCAAACAAACACACACACACACACACACACACAGTGACAAAATCACATGCACAATAAGGACAGACAGACACACACGTGGCGAACATCTTCTAAAAGAGAGGAGGCTTTCATGTTCACGGAGCTCTTGCTGTGTCCTTATGTGCAGGAAGAAACACGTTTTTTGGGGAAAGGAGTGGTACAGGGCAGGGAGGAGAAGAGGAGGAGAAAAGATGGAAGGATGAAGAAAGCAGGGTAGAGATAAATGAAGACAGACTGAGACATGTAGAGGAAAGGCTGAAACGAACTGAAAACAACGTGTGAACGAGGGAGGAAGTTGGATAGAAAGGCCAAGCAGGAACCCATGGGACTCTGGCTGGATCCTTTGTAATTAACCCACAGAATAAGGTGAACAACGTGTTACTCCCAGTGGGCAGTCTTTGCTGCAAATTTGTTAACTCACATTCAACAACAGATATTCTAAAAACTCTATCCCAGTAACATCATATAAAGGCATTAGAATAAGGGACGCATCGTGACAGCGTGACATCCAGAAGGTGGGCCATTCAGAGAGGCATCGCCGTGTTTCCAGTCTCTCGAGACGGCTCGCTCCTATCAGACGGACTCACGTTTGAAGCCGTTGACAGCCACTCGGCTGGGGTGGTAGAAACCGGTCCGGCAGCTGCACTTGTACTTGTCCAGGACAAACCCATGGCCGTGGAGGGGTAAACACTGTGGAACACACAAGACACTCGGTTGAGCATGTTTGTACATTTTCACCTATTGATCCTATATCGAAGAGTTGTGTCGGTTTAAAGTCGATTCCTAATTGACTTCACTGTACATTTCAGTATTTACCGTGGAAGTGCACTGCTTTATTTTGTATTGAAATAAATATCTTAATCACTGTTCAAGCAATGCAGTGCAAACCTCAAAGCAATTAACAGTCAAAAAAAGATGAAACACAAGAGCCCAACTCTCTAAGGCTTGGTCACAATCAATGGACAAATTGCTAAATTCCTGCATTAAAAACAACCAGGGGAATGAGAGGACAAGGGTGTAATTACTCAGCGGTGAGTTCCCTCTCCCGTTCTTTCCTCTAAATGTAAATGCGCGGTGCTAAATTAACATTGCAGTTTGATTTGATGAAGCGACAGTAAGCAGGGAGAACAATGACGGTTCTGAAAGCTCAATGAGTGTCAGGGGGGCCTTTTTGGCCGCCATGGTGGCCGATTTGATCAAATTACAAGATGCAAATGAAAGTCTAATCTAAGAACAGGCCTATTTACATGATTCAATGGGGAACAGCTAATTCTATTATTCTGAGAGAAGTGATTTCTTCTTTATATTCTGTTCAAGCATATGTGGGTCACCGACACAAAACTTCGCACTGCGTTTCATTTGTAAAAGTACATGTTTTGTTTATTTGCTGCTCATCCGGGACAACACAAATTGGATTCCCACAAAACAGCCGGAGATAGACAAAGCCGTTTAACTTCAGCGGAGTGCTGACAAGCTGTGGGGTGGTGTTGTTCTTGACCCTGGTCGGCAGTGGCGATGACGTCGTAATGAAGAGGCAGTGGACCTCTTCCAAAGGACCGGGCTGTCTGCTTTAAGAGGAGGCTATTAGAGACTGTCTCTCAAGGTGCTCTCTTGGCGAGCTGGCTGGCCGGCTCGCTGCCTGAATTTAAAAGTCTGAGTGCAGCTGGGTCCTCAGAACTAAGCCTCAGAGAGAGAGGCTTGGTGTGGCTTTTACCGCATAATTACCAGAGACGGTATTGAATGGGTTGGTTGTTCTTTCTCGGGCGACTTCAACTGAAGTGCCCGAGGTACCTGTTAAAGTGGTGCCATGACTGCTGCCGGATGTTAGGTTTCTGAAGATTATTCAAGTTCATGTGATGTTGGGTGGCCTCGCAGAGTAGTCAGTTGGGTATTCAAATTGTACAAAAATAATCTCTATCCAATCTAAATGAATTATTAACATTCCCTTCATTAAACATGAACAGCGCTGTCATTTATCGATCAGAGTGCCATGTAAATATATATATTTTTGTGCAACGAACAGTGATTCTGTTTGACACTGCTATGATCTGAACGGTTATCCCAGAGGAGGAGAGACCGTCCCTGCAGAGGGGTGGTATCAGGCGAGGGGGTGGGGGGTGGGGGGGGGGGGGGGGGGTGCCGTGCTCTCAGATCCCATGAATCATTGAGTAGGGACGGCTGGCCCACTGAACTCCTCTCGCCCGGCCTCACAAGCACCACGAGGGCAACAGCGCCCCCGCCAACCCACTCTTGTTGTGCGGTTCACTCAGGCCACGATTGGAGCGGATTTCTTTTTCAAAAACGGCACCAATACTGCTACAAGGGAATGTTAGAGGGTGTTAGGTTAAACAGAAATGTCCCTCTGTGGGAAAACAGCTATAAACCCACAGGTAGGATAGGCCCTGGGTTAAATAATGAGAATCAAGTTGAACACATTGAGATATTTCCTTTATTAGGAATTGTAGGCTACGATTATGTGACAACAAAAGCACAGTAATACATGTGCACATTTCTTTAAATTAATATTACAATTAGCATTTTTTTATAATGGCTATAAGTCCTTTTGTAGACTTGTACACATCATTAATAAAAATCTTTGTCTCTTGCTATCGGAATAATATGTTAGGCCATTAAAGAAGTAATTTAACATCCATCCTTGTCAGTAGCAGGCTGAGCCAACAGCTGCTATTCTCCTGTCTGAATCTGTTTGTGTAGGTGTACGCCTGTGCAAGTTTGTGTGTGGGTGTGCAAGTGTGTCTGTCAGAGTAGGGGAGTGGGGGTACAGGGGACCAACTGTCTGCCACTTTTAATAAAGTCAATTCAAATTATTTGGGGACAACAGAAATAAGAGATGAAGACAGATGCACCTGTCTTTGTGTGTGTGTGTGTGTGTGTGTGTGTGTGTGTGTGTGTGTGTGTGTGTGTGTGTGTGTGTGAGAGAGAGAGAGAGAAACAGAGTGTGTCTGTGTGTCTGTGTGTGTGTGAGAGAAAGAAAAGTATAGACAGCTAGAAAAGAGACAGAGAGAGAGAGAGAGAGTTGGGACAGAAAGAAAGAGACAGAGAAAGAAAAAAAAGAAAAAAAAAGAGAGAGACAACCAGGAATAGCAGTGTCGGTGGCGGCAGTGTGTCCCACTTTGCCTTCCTGGGTTGGTGGTGATTGAGTGTGAAGCTTGGGAAGCCGGCCAGTCGGTACAGCCAGCCTGCTAGCTACCTGTCATCCGTCACATGAGATCCCAGCGTTAGCCATCCCAGCCGGGGGACCACGCTCAGTCTGAGGGCTTTAAAATAGGCCCCTTGTAGCGGACCGGTAAACCTCTCCACAACGGAATAAAGAGTCAGAACAGAGAATAAAATGCCGAGCCACAGCTGAGTAGCACAGAGCCCCAAGTGTTGGTGCTCAACACGTAATCGAACACGAAAAGGGCCAAACTGCATAAATCTGACACTATGTATAGTACATTCTAGCTGTTTTCAGGAACGTTTTTATGAATTCTCTGCCAATCATTATGATATAATCTGAGGCTTAATACAGGGGGCATCAAATAGAAAAAGGCTTCTTAAAGGCTTGGATACCAGCCGTCATGCATCACTGTCACCGCAGACGTTTCAGACTGTCAATTTCTGTCCAACGGCACCTGTGGATGTGTGAAAATGTCCATCCATTTCATGAGCTTTAGAGATAAAGAGAAAGAGTGTGAGAGTGTGAGAGTGAGAGAGAGAGAGAGAGAGAAAGAGAGAGAGAGAGAGAGAGAGAGAGGGTCCCACCCACACCCACCTGCACTACCTCTCCCTAGCAGCGCTACCGTTTCCATTGTGCACATCCCAACTGTGGCAGCTGTCAATCAGCCGCTCTCTGACACGCTAATTGCCATGGTGACATGTGTGTGACCAGGAGCGGGAGCCTTTTTATTGGAGCGCGTCATGCTGGCAGGCCAGCGGGGTCCGCCTGAGAAAGAGCGCTTGTGACAGGCCGGAGGAGGCAAAAATAGACATGGCCCCGCGCCTTTCCCTTCTGTCCTCCCTAATCGCCGCTTCCAGCACGCCACGGAGGTTCAGGACTACGACTCTAGGGGCCTAGACCACAAACGGCAGGTTTCAGGACGACTCAGGTATGTTTGAAACTGCAGGTGCATTAGCGATATCGGAGAAAATACAGTTGACAATAAGTGCATGACAACAAAGAACATGTTTAGTCCTCCGTGCAACCAATGTCCAACTAACAGGGTCCATGTTGTGGGATGAGCCAAGCAGGCCTATCCAACCAAGATACTATCAATATCTATACAATTTACTGTCATTCAAGATCTTTTTTTTTTATGTAACTGAAGCTATCAGTTTAACGGATCCTATGTATCCTGTGATGTAGCAGCAAATGAAGGAATCATATTTGCTTATACATGGAGGGGTGTCTCTACCTCTCTACGGTATGACTACGTTGTAGTACTGGGCCCAGAGGTGAGGGGGTATAAAGATAAAGACAAAGCTATATGTCTTCAGGAGCTAATGTGAATGAACGGCATATGTTGCAACCCATATTACTGGCCTGAATTTGAGCTCTCAAAACGCATCCCGCCGTGTCAGATTAATCACTAGATGGTTCCCATGGAGGAATCCCTACAACGCTGCGCTCCATTGTACTAGCTCAAATTATGCCAACCGTTTGGCTATTGGGGATGCTCACCTCACACTTAATCTTTAACTTAACATAAACTTCCATTGAACCAAAACTGACAACCACAACAAACGTTTCACGGGGAAATTGCAACCATACCATTTGAAGCGGGAATTACATCAAATTGAAACACACACACACACACACACACACACACACACACACACACACACAATCATCACTCCTTCACATCAAAGCGTGCTGTTCTCTTCCCTGACCTCTCTCCGCTAAGGAGCCGGGAAAGCGGAGCGACATCCTCCAGTCACCACTAATTGATACAGGGGTCGAGCCTATTTTCACCTGCCCTGGAAGCTTCAAGTACAGCCAGCTAATTAGGACTATACAGGCCGCTCTTCCTTCTGCCTACCCTTTGAATTAAAGCCCACACTCTTTCCGGTCAAACACACCACCTCATCAGCTCATCAGCTCATCAGCTCGTCCCTATTAGGGCTCTGCATGGATGTTCTTCTCCCCCAGTCCTACACCACGACCTATGGAAACGTGCGTAAGCTGAGTCCTACTGGAACCGTACCATATGCGAAAAAGGCTATAGGACCAGACTGGATTAGCAAAATAGGGATTTGCGTTTGTGTGTGTGTGTGTGTGTGTGTGTGTGTGTGTGTGTGTGTGTGTGTGTGTGTGTGTGTGTGTGTGTGTGTGTGTGTGTGTGTGTGTGTGTGTGTGTGTGTGTGTGTGTGTGTGTGTGTGTGTGTGCGTGTGTGTTATTCTTAGGAATGGCAATGAACCACTTCCGACTGTGCATTGAGGGCACTAGGGAAATAAGTTTTGTTTGTTTATTTTTAAGAGTGGAGTGGTGTAGAGGGAGTTAGAAGTGTATGCTTTACTAAACACCGCAACATCTGTCAGGCATTTAAACTTCAAACCGCACGCACACACAAACACACAGTACATGCCAAAGCCTTGGAAGGACCTTATTTGAAGCGTCTGGGGGGACAGCCAGAGTGCCAGCCAGGACCAGCTAAACGGGGTCAAGTCAAGGGAGCTGGCCCCAGCACAGCAGCAGCACATCAGCCTAGACCACGGGAACATGCCCTGAGCTCTGTCCAACAGCCAGAATGTGACCTCCGCCATGGAGATAAATGCTGGCGGCCCAGAGGGCCTGAGAGAGGGAGAGTCGGAGGACAAACAAACCCACACAGGCATATTGCTTCGATAAGCACACAGACGGCTTACCAGCACCAGCCACACTTTTCACACACACAAAGAGGCGGCGACGCTATCTGCCCAAATGCACACAGGCCAAGATGCAGAGCATTGTCCGAGTGCGCACACTCACACAAATTAGTGACGAAGAGCTGGACTTTCACACATGCACACACACACAGCCTTTTGACAGGCCCATAACAGTCACAGGAGGAAAAAGAGCCTAAACAGCTCTGTGGCTGGTATCATAAAGCTCAGGCCTATCACAATGACACAGTGAGGGAAAGGAACTGAGCCATCCAGCTCTCTAAGTCAACACACTCGCCCGCTCTCCCTCCCTTCCTCCCTAACCACTGGAGCCATTCTGTCTGTCTACAGTGTCTATCTGTTCACTGGTTTATCTGAGCGTGCACTGTTCATGATACGATATACCAATCGGCTGCCTGTTGCCTCTCCACATTGTAACAACATTGGAGAAATCCACGAGGTCGCTGTTAGTATCTTTCAACCCATGAAAATAGTTGAGATGAAAAACATCCACATTTTTTTAATCTGTAGTCACGCAAAGCAGACACAGGGCGAGTAGGACAGGTGGTCTATCAGATGAAAAACATACTTTTTTTTAACTAGTGCAAAGGGAGTAGTGGGCGGTGGAACTGTCACTTTTATTAACAGATAAAGAGGTTACTCACTGCTGCTCAGCAAACACATCACCATGTAAGGAGGATGGGGGTAGTTTTGAATCCCGACAATATTCAATAAAGACAAAGTTTTATGGTAGGATAGTTGGAAAGAAACAGCGCTTTTTTTCTATGTGAATATTACTCTTTTTTTCTATGTGAATATTACTCTTGACCTTTGCCCATGTGCATGGCCCAGCAAGACTGATTATAAAACACTATACAGGATCTGCCTTGTCTGTTTGTGACTTGCAGTTCAGTTATTTCAATGCAGCTAAAGCAAACTTTTCTGAAATTGTGTTGTGTATTTTGAGTTTTACCGTGACATTTTCATTTGTTTACAACATTAAGACTGTTGCTGTATTAAGTTACTGTAAATAAGATAGCACAGTTAGAGTGACTATAGGATGGCAAACGTATGCTGATAGCTAGCTTGGAAGCTATTAAGCTAAGTACAAGCTATTTCCTTTGACAGGACTGCTATACTGTTTGTTCCAACACACCCACACCTTAATGAATGGCCAGGACAACCATGTGGACTAAGCTGAAGATAATTAGAAAAACACATACACAAGGGTGCAATGAACCAAGATTGATTGGAATTATACAATGTTTTCCATTAGGAAGAAGCAATATTCCAAAACAAAATATATACATTTTGGAGAACAATTTTATGAAAGATTTATCTGATTTATGTGCCATGAGGAAGTTTTGTGTAGCAGCCATCATTGTATTTAGGCGGATGTGGATATTTTTTTGTTAAAAACTTAAAATATTAAAAGTGTGTCAGCTAACACGCATTCCAACATAACGCTGTCTCTATGACTAAGCAGAACAGGCAACAGCACTTCCCCGCTGTAAGCTCTATGGTGGAGTCTATATAGAAAGAGCCTGGAGTCTTGGTTGTGCTGGTGAAGGAGGCAATCATTCAGGTTGTGTCACTGCCTTCTACCGGCTCTGCTCCCCCCGGGGCCTGCCCACTTGTTCTGAGCAATAGGCTAATTGATTGGGACATTCATCATCATCTTTAGCAATGTTCCAGTCTGAAGCACCGTTCCTGGCCTTTAAGGAAGCATAAGTACAAAGTACAAGTACACAACTTATGAAGAACATTACAACACATTAACAAAGTGCCACCGGAGTGAGGAAGTGGAAATACAGCTCTGGAAAAAATTAAAAGACCACTCCATTTTTTTTCTAAAATCTACATGTATGGCAGTCATTCCATTCCAGTGTCTGTTGAATTCCAACACAGGCACACCTCATTCTACCTAATGAGGTACTGCCTCACTGCTGTGGTCATCACTATCCTTGTTCGACCTGGACCTGGTCACAGTGTCTCACACTCACTGTGAAATTTGGAGAAGGATTGGTGATAATCTGGGGGTTCTTCAGCCAGGTTGGAATCGGGCAGATTTGTTTTTTGTGATGTACTCCTGAATCATGCGACACACGCCACGCACAAGGTTGTCCTGGAAGATAACTCCTTCAGCTCTGACATTGTTCCCCAACTCAAGGATTGGTTTTCCCAGCAGGACAATGAATGATCGATGCCACCCAGCCAGGTCAATCAAGGTGTGAATGGAAAACCACCAGATCAAAAGTACTCACGGCCGGCCCATTCTCCAGAGCTGAAGGGAACCCTATTGAAAACCTCTGGAATATCATCAAGAGGAAGATGGATTGTCACGTGCCATCAAACAAAGCCGAGCTGCTTGAATGTCTGCGTTAGGAGTGGCTTAAAGTCACCCAACAGCAATGTGAAAGACTGGTGGAGAGCGTGCCAGGACTCATAAAAGCTGTCATTGGAAATCAGGGCGTTTCCACTAAATATTTCTGAATGAGAAGTTAAAACATTAGTATTGTGATGTTGAAATTTTCTTTTGCATTAGGTCTGAAAACACTGTATGTTTTTTGTTTTTACCATTTGTGATTTTCTGCAAATAAATGCTCTAAACAATTGTATTGAGAAATGTCAGTAATGTATAGAATAAAACACCAAACAAGCATATTACTCAAACACATACCTAGAAATAGTAAAACCAGAAGAACTGACAATTTTGTAGTGGTCTTAATTTTACTTCAGAGCTGTATATCAATTACATTTTAGTTTTGCCCTTTTGTGCATAGGCATCTTGTCTAAAGCAGATTAAAAAATAATACAGCCGCAACATAATTGTGTACTAATAAATGCATTGTTGAATATCTTATCTTTTCAACATCATTACTGCATATTCAGCAAAAAAGTGATTCAGTCAAGGGTTTCAATCAAATCAAGTAGTTTCAGTCTAATATATTATTTTTTTGCTGTTTAGCTAATGCATGCTTGGTGCAAAGCCAGATTTCTGTGATAGAATTGATTGCCATATACTGTCCTTGACAACAGCCAAGCCGACACTGGCTAAAGTGGCCCTGATTGATGACATTCATCCACACTGGCTTTCCTGTAATACCATTATGATTTACCTTCACTTCTAAACACAACCAAATGTAAACCACCCTCTAAAGTCCCTCATTCAGAAAATACTATATAAACTGCCAATATTTATTACAGTAATCCCTCTCTTTCTTTCCGTATTTCTGTGTGTGTGTCTCTCTCTCGTTTATTTTATCCGTCTTTCCCTTTTGCATTTGGCCTTTTGAAGGCATTAGCATTATCTCAATCGGAAGACTTAAAAGTCATGCGGAGAGGAATAGGCTCAGTGGATATCAATTAGGAGAGAACACACATACTTAGTCGTGTAAACACACACATATGGACAGAAGTAGACTTATTATACTAATGTGCAAACACCCACACTATCATAACACACATGGATGCAATAGACTTACACTTCACATTGCATACACACACAAATGTATATAATAGACTCACACTGCACGCAAACAGGTACACACATCCGCCTATATGGTGACACATTTACACATAGACACCACACTGCATAACCAATCAGACAAAAACACACAAGTACAAACAATTCTAAGGCATCAAACCGGAATGTATAAATACTGAATATTCTAGACCACGACCAACAGTACATTACAAACCCTGACAAAGCATTATGGGAAAATGAACAATGAGGCAAAAAGACTAGATGAGTCACCAGGTACTGTATAATACCCACTGGTATTGGCTTTGCGTCTAACTATAGCATTCTAAAAATAAGTCACCAGCTTGTGATGTTGGCAGTTGCATTCTCTTGGTCTGTATACATCCCTCGTGTGCATGTGTATATGTCTGGGTATGTGTGTGTGTGTGTGTGTGTGTGTGTGTGTGTGTGTGTGTGTGTGTGTGTGTGTGTGTGTGTGTGTGTGTGTGTGTGTGTGTGCCTGCATGCACCTGTAAACATGCACACTCACTGGGTAAATGCATATGAAGGTACCTGCAAGTGTGTGTTTGTGCCATTTTGGCGTGTGTGTATCCTGTTTACTGCCCAGGTTTCTCTACACTATTTTGCCTCTTTTGGCCTGCCTAGAAACCAGCCAGCCACAGCTCCTCTTCCTCTGCACCTGGGTGGGCTTGCTGCAGGCCTGGCTGCCCTCGCTGCAGTCAGACTGACCAGAGTAGGAGGGCTTACCAGGGAGCGCTTCTGACCACACATTTTGGAAAGACCAGGGCAGATTAACACGGGCAAATCTCGGGGTGTATTGATCCCGAGGATCATAGATATTATAGAAACAGGTCCGATTTGTAGACCCATTGAGATATTAATAACACGTCATATGTTACAGAACAATGTTGTTTAACGACGATCATGTTTTTAAATGGTTCTGATCCTGCATCTGCACAATGCGGCGTAGTCTGAACCAGATCTAAACATGCTGATTACAGTTCAAGGATGGATCGTCATTGGAGTTATTGGAGTATGGCTTAGTCAGGGCAATATAGAAACCCATTAGAGCAAACGCATTTTGGAGCATGTGGAGCGCTGCCTCTGTGTGGAGAATAAAAGGAGGGTCATAAAATCCCTGTTTGCATACGGAGAGGTTCTTCCTCCTAAACGGCGTTTTTATCGCATTACTCCACCGCGGCGCAAGACTTGATTACATTGCGGCCCTCCCGTTCTATTCCTAGCCCTTCCCGTGGCTGAAGAGCCACCCCCCATCCCCCCAGCATCACCAGCATCACCTTCACTTTGCCTCACGCGGCACCCTCGTAAAATAACAAGGTAAGCTGTTAGGTGTAACAGACACGTTGCTGACACGGTCCATCTACCCGCGCAGCCAGAGCTGTGGAGTACGACGGGTTATAAGGGCCAGCTAGGACCACAGCAACTGTCAAGGGACCTCTCTGGAGGGAAGCAATATTCCAAGTCCTGGATGGAGTCTGGAGACGAGCGGCACGGCTGAAGGCCAGACATGGATTAGACGGTGTGGCTGGAAACATTACTGGAAGTGGCGAGGCCGCTCCTACCCCCCTCGTACTCCTCGTGCGCACTCTCTCTCTCTCTCTCTCTCTCTCTCTCTCTCTCTGTCACTCTCACTCTCACTTGCACTCTCCCTCTCACTCTTTCACACACACACACACACACACACACACAGAGAGAGGTAGCAATTTATACATTTACAGACTGAGCTGAATATCTGAATTTTGGAATCTCTCTCTCTCTCTATCTCTCTGCACCCTCTCAGTCCCTCTCTCTTTCTCTCTCTGTCTGTGTCGAGGTGGAGGCCCGGAGACAAAGAGGCTGATTAATTATTCACGCAGCTCACTACAATCCATTACATCCCATGTATTATGAAGTAGCCTGATCTACAAAGCCTCTTTCAGATCAATCACCCCTAATGATGAACCCAAAACATAGGTTACCAGCATTTGGGACCATCAAATGAAGGACCCTCTGCTAGCTGTGTGCGTGATCGAAGTAGAAGCTGTGTGCGTGGTAGAAATAGTAGCTGTGTGTGTGTGTGTGTGTGTGTGTGTGTGTGTGTGTGTGTGTGTGTGTGTGTGTGTGTGTGTGTGTGATAGGAGGAGAGAAGGGACAAAAAGCGCGGACATGGCATTATTGACTGAGCTGTGGAGAACAAGTCACTTGTTAGTTGAAACAGAGAACCATTTCAAATCAACACTCAGACCCTACATTACAATGTCTATAAAATGTATTGCAATATTATGTCGTGGCACTACTTTCCTTTGTGTTACTGTAAGTAGGTTTTTTTCTAATGTGGAAGGAAATTTGGTTTACAGATAGCTGTATGCAAAAATGTTGACTAAGTCTTCCCTTGGTGCCACAGTAGGTAAGTCCTTCTCGGATAAGTTCAAATTGAAATCAATAAGAAGGGAAATGCTTAACCAAACAAAACAGCATGGTTTCGTTCCCTATAGTATCAGGGGATTGGCTGAAAAGAAACGTGAGAGAATGAACACATCCCTGGACATTTACAAGGGGCTAACACGCCGATTTAGTGTTTTACCGTTTACAACCATCGGGGCTTTCAAATGGGATGGAGGACACGCTAGTCCATTTACAGCTTATTGGAAGGCATCAATCAGCGCCGTGGGCTGTGCTCAGTTGACTGTGCACTCACCTCCATGGTAGTGAGGTTGCATCGATGCGTCCCGGCGAACCAGCCATCAGCGGAGCACTGGTCGATGTCCACATCCTGCAGGTTAACATCCACACGCACCACTCCTCTGGAAGGGCAACAGACATCAAGTATTAGGACATCAGTAAGTTTAGGGAAAACTAGTGAGACTAACACAATGAATTGAATCCTATTTTGTCACTGCGTGCAGCAAAGCAAAGCATAAAGAGATTTGAATTCATGTTTTGATCAAGAGGTGGGGGATTTCTAAAGACAGTAGTGTGTACATCCCAATATAATAGTAGTTGTGTTCACAATGTTTAATGTTCGACTGGGAGAACATTCTTCTTCAAGCACTAGCCTTAACAAATGAAGAAGAAATCCGACGGATAATGAAGATGGAAAACCAAGAGCTAATGAAGGCCAGATTGACATTTCAGTCTCTGGACCACTTTTCAGCACATTGATTAACTGATATCCTACTAAGTCCACACACACACATACACACATACACACACACACACACACACGTGTAATTGAAATAACTTCAACACTATGTCTCCAATTTAGAGTGTAGTCAACTGTGGTTGGTCTATATTACAAAACTTACAATAAATCCGATATTTCTCCTATTCAAAGATGCTTCAAAGAAGAACATTCATGCATTTTAGAAACGTGTTAATTGACTGCATACTCTGTGAAAACAACATGAGTTGTGTTAATGGGATGGTCCACAGACATAGACATGTGCTAATTGTGTTTAGTGTTTGGAAAATGTGACTACAGATTGAACTAAAGGATGTAAGCGATTGTAAAAAAATAAATAAATAATTATAAATGCATGGATCATATCCTAGATATTCGGAACACTTATGACTGTGTAAGAATCAGACCCTGGAGAAACCAAATGGCTGAAACATTGGTGGAATAAACATATTCTGAGCCCAGAATGTTTTGGTTATGCATTTTGCCGTATTTAAATGGTAAGAATCTGTTATGGTAGAAACAAAAGGTCCCTCAACAACACAACAAGGTTCTATGTCTTGATCCTTTTTATGAGTCAATTGCTCTAGCGCTATAGAGAGTAACATGTGTTTAAGTCTACGTATTCTTCCATGTTAAGTGCAATTGACTGCAGCTCATTTCCATACTCTCAATGAATATGTTTTGAATTGAATGAATACAGAATGATTCCATTGGATTTTGTGGGAATGTTAATTTTGCAATTATCAACAGAGAAAGTATTAACGAAAGAAAACAAGATTAAACAAGAAATCCCCATCTCTCTCCCTCTCCCTCTCCCTCTCCCTCTCCCTCTCTCACACACACACACACACAGAATGTAATAACTGCTGGTATGGCAGCGTACTCAGGTGCAGGGCCACTGGTTTACATCGTTCCCAGTGAACGTCAGATGGGAGTTAGGGCACACTGCCCATACTGCAGTTATTAATAACTGCTGCTGTGGACTAGCCTCAGGGGCTAACTGATTCTCACTATATTTCTGGCCATTACTGGATTTTACCTCACTACTGCTCTCCTCTCTGTTCCATAACACACTAGGCATACAGGAAAGATAGGGACAAAAACATAGGAAAATTTTTCCAATCTTATTGCATATCAATATAAAAAATCGCAAACTTCTTTTTTTCATTTATTCTCTATATTTTCCCTTTTTATGGCATTGCCCTTTTTTTTGTTTCAATGCCAATTCCCCAGGCGGTCCTCACCCTAGCCAATGTGGGCATATGGCACATAAAACAGCCCGCAGAAAACGAGCATATGCAGCTGTCTCCAACTGCCGGGGACCATGTCTCAAACAAAGACACTGAATGAATATAAAAAGCTGGATCGCTTAGAGTAACTCAAGTGGAGAGCGGCCGTGAGGGGCATCTCCAAAGCCTTGATGATGGTGGTCAACCGGCCCTCAGGCATAAAGATAAAGGGATATCAGAGAGCAGAGGAGAGTGCTGCCCTGGGAGTCAGAAGGCTCTTGTTTCTCCCTCTCCTTTTGAATCCTTTCTTTAGAGTGGGCCTAACAGTGAGGTCGGAGAATAGGAGGAGAGATAAACTATTCAGAGTTCAACTCTTTGTATTAGGTCACACAGCTGTGCTAATATTAGCCCTGGCCATAGAATATATCACAAAGGTGGATGATGTAATTTATCAGGTAGTTACGCGCTGTATACGGAATAAAAATCTATGCATAAAGTATAACTGACAATAGATATTAAAAACCAATGGGAAAGCAATCTGAAGTTATTTATCTCATCAAATTGTAATCAAATATATAGTAAATGTAGCTGTTAGCTCATGAGACAAAGTGTCAACTACATTGCCATGGCAACAATGGCAAAATTAGGGTGACACATTGACAGATAGTCACATCAAACAGAGAATGAACGGGCAAGGGACACAATCCACCTCACATGTCTGTACATGTCCAGCATTTCTCCTGTGACACATCATTTAAAATGAAGCATCTATCTGATCCGTAAGGAGGAGCACACGAATGAATGCAGGATGCCCAAGAATAATCCCCATACCCAATGCATGCGTCTTTCCCTTTGAAAACGTGCCTGATGTGATAGAAACGCATCAAGTTGACAGGAGGACGAGAAGATGCAGTTGCTAATGCGCGACTGGGCAGCCGCGAGGCAGGACACCTTCTGCCTGACCACCTCCGCCTCCTCCTCATCCTTGACAACCTCCACGCAACCCAGGTCATTTCATTCAGTTCTGCCGTACGTCATCAGAGGAGACAACAAAAAAAACTAAAACGCCCATGGATACTCTTCTATCACTCGAAAGCACTGATGGCATTCTCCTGAGTGCCCCAGTGTTCTCTCATAGTTCTTTTCACCCGAAAGCCAATCTTTTTCTCAACACACAAAGCAGGTACACAGAGCATGAGGAGGAACATTGACAAACGCAACCCTGAGTGATTCTCTGGGTTAGTATCAATTGTTAAGTCAAGAAAGAATCAAGACTAATTTAAGAGCTATAAGCTGAATAATGGATTCAAGTTCCTTCAGTACTGTAACAACAACCAGTCTCTAATAATACATTTGATTTGTATTGGGCTTTACATAATTGTAATAACAATCTCAAAGTTACATGCCTGTATGTCTAAACCAAATTGCACAGCAAGGATGAGAATTACACTCTGGTTTAGTTTAACAAATTCATCCATATTATACTCATTTTACTGTAAGCTAAATAATACCATAATTGAAATGTACAGCGTTGCCAATATGTCAATAGCAGCACTAGTTAGTAGACATGCCCCACTGACATTTGGTGACTGCAGACAGATTATTGAAAAGAAACCAAACTAAACATTGGTGAGGGCTTGCTAGGGATGTGAGAAGGGACAGAGGGAGTACCTATGAGAATATCCACCACCATGAGTACCAGAACATATGGCCATATCCAAATCTTACCATAAACCCACTCTCAATCTATTGTCTTGCATTAAGATTCCTCTCAGCCTCTGATACAGTTTTGCTTCCCTCTTTCATCTCGGCTAAGCAGCACATTACAGCGCTTAGCTTCGGGCGTTTTGGGGTTTCCCTGCTACAGAAGCGCCGTGTTCATATCTGGATGGGGTCAATCTAAGCAGATGCTGCGGGCATTCGGAGGCTCCCCGCGCTCCCAGCTGCCGCCTACACTAAAGAAACGGCCAGGAAGTCCCAGAGCAGTCAAGCCGGCCAGATAGCGACTAAAGCTGCAGCTTCAAACAGAGACAGCACAGGCGAGGAGGAGACTTGGAGGACTTGCGGGTGATGAAAACCTGGTTTGGGCTTGCTTTTTTTGTTGGTTTTTTTTGCTTTTAGAATTAAAATGACATATCACTTTAAAATAAGAGTCAGTCCAATTTGGAATAAATGTCTAATGTGAGTTTTTTTTCCCCACAAAGATCCTATAGTTTCCACAGCAAGAACTTAGGCGATGTTCTTTCTGTTTATTAGCTGGCCTCAACTTGCATTAGCCCGGATATGTGCCGTGTGTCGTGAGTGTGAACCGTGGGCTGGTCCTTTCCAACAACCTGTCTTCTCCTTAACACATCACTGGTTCCTTGAGGCGAAATGTCTTCATCGCTCATGCACACATACACACACGCTCACACGCGCACACGCAAA
This sequence comes from Galaxias olidus, assembly GCA_026901105.3. Taxonomy (NCBI): domain Eukaryota; kingdom Metazoa; phylum Chordata; class Actinopteri; order Galaxiiformes; family Galaxiidae; genus Galaxias; species Galaxias olidus. Next base: position 20,845 of record JAPMUY010008680.1, on the reverse strand, counting down.
CAGCATACAGTACAAGGAGACAGGCTTCTGGTTACAAACTGTGTGATCTCCCCTGATCTCCTGTAGCTAAATTGGAGCTAGAAACACCGGAAGCAGGAATCACTAGTGTGCAAAGTGTCTTACACCTCCATAAAAGCAGCAGGTTAACACACGGGTTTTTAAACACATGCATGTTGTTAGTGTGGATCATGCATGGAACGTACAGTGAAGTATGTGTCTCCTTCTGGGGCAAAGAAAGAGATCTATTAGTGTGATGGTAGCTTGGGAAATGTGAAAGGTACAAAGACAGCATGTGCAATTTTACAAAAGTCATTAACAAGGGAACCTGGAGTATAAGCAGAAAGGTGGTCTGGTATAATATTATAAAAAAGAAGCTCAGGAATGCATAATTGGGAATATGCAATTAATGTTTTTCTAATTGTCAGGTAAATGATCAGTGTTATCGACCAATGCAAGTGAGAATGATGCCCTGATATTTGTCCATTATCCTGGATTTAACAAAAGACAGCTAGACACAAAACTGGTTATTATATTCAAAATCCTGATGCCAGTCTTTATCAGCAGCCTAAAAAGAAAGAGATCATTAAGGCATTAAAAGTCTGGAATCAAGATGGCCCTGGGTTGCTGTTCTACATCTTTCATTAATAATTCATTGTTGTATTGATTGCGTAGTCATCTAAAGGGGGAGACTGGGGATGGGCGGTCTGTGGGAAGCAGCTATATTAGCTTGCCTTTTCCCTGTCCTTTCTCATTTCTGTGTGGGCGGGAAGGATGGGGAAAGATGTGGGAAACAGGACATCTGTTACTTTGATATCAGTTTAGAGGTGGGGGCCGTCTCAAAGCAGACACTACCAGAGGATATCCTTCCAGGCGAAAGGTGAAGAAAGTTCTAAAGAGGGTTTTGTTCTTTGCATCTTTATTTTTTAAAAGGTTGTTGAGGGTGTTACAATAGTGATTGCTCATCCACAACTACCATCTGGTGAAGTGAAACAGAGGTGGCCTGTTTCACTAATCTTCGGAAATCTTATCCCAAAGAACAATGCTATTCTAACCCTGGGGACCTTTTCATCCCCTGAATCAATGGAATTGAATGGAGCCATTTCTGCTGTTAATTACACAAGTGGTTCTTAAAATGGGGCCATGGCCCCATAGGGATCCTTAAATGACTGCCAGTGAGTTTCAGCAAATTTAGAATTATTTGAATATCATTCGTTCTCAATGCAAAACGGAAGAAAATAGATTTTTACTTATAATTATCTCCATTCACGTATTCCATTAGAGCCTACATTCTTACCTAACATAGCTGTTAAGTAAGGCAAAATTGACACTCATACAGGCTATTTGGAAGTCTTTGGCATGTTCCATTATTTTGTGAACGCTTGGTTTAGGTCTGTTTTATCATGTGGTAATCCACATAGAGTAGTAAACTATTCTAAATTTGTACTCACATCATGAGTCTTTCATAAAATTGGCTTTTTTACAGCGTATTATTAGAAAATAAAAGGTTTAAAAAAGATGCAATGCTGAAGTTACCTACAGATATAGACAAACTACTATTCATACCGAGTGTATTGTTCCTTTGCTAGAAGTGGCTCCCTCTGAGCGTGAACACCGGATTGCATCGATTAAAGATTCATTGGAGGCAGTGCATACAACTAGCTGTATTAAATTTTAATATAAAAGATGTCGTTAGAATCCTATGGAGCATGATTATCGTCCCATTACACATACACTGGTGTTATGACGATGGTGTTGCAATACACATGGTGTTATCACGCTAGCAAGGCAAGCTGAGGTGGGCTGCCCCATCATCATTATATTGGTCAAAGATTTACTGCTACAACAATTCACAAGACTTACCCCATCCTGTGTCAGGAAGTTGCAAAGGATTAAGATTATATTATATGGGGACAGACAAAGATTCACTTAGAGAGGGAGAAGGCAGGCAACACTGGTGTATCATTATGAAGGACGAAGGGGGGGAATGGTGGATGGGAAAATAATTAACCAGAGGTTTCCATCTTAACCCTAGAACAACATGGACAGTTATTTTTAGCAACATCTGCATGGTGCACTTGTGGTGACGCTTTCCAACACTGCCCTCAGACTGGAAAAGAACAGACTAGTGCAAAATACACCTGGTTTGAGAGAAGAGAATATGAAAAAACATCCCTTTTGTGACAGCAATAAGGGGTACATCACAGGCAATCAACACAAGGAAATGCCTTTATTCATAGGCCACATTTGAAATGAGTATAGTTGGCACATCAAAACAGCATTCTAATCAGGGAAGTCTTAGACCTGGAAACTGGGTCCATAGAAACTGGGTCCATAAAATGTATGTAAGGCCTACCTGAAGTCCGGTGAAAGATTGGGTTTCAGACCATAGAAAGCCGCTGATAAGGTCAAAAGCCATCTTGGCATGAAATTTCCATGTTCACACTCCAGGTAGGGTGCAGACCATTTGACATGGGTTTTATCAGGGATGAAACTCTCCCCTCTTTTTAAAGAAGCATCCACTGATTTGAAATCTTGGCTCAGCACCCTCTTATGGAAATGTGGATTTTTTTTGTCTTTCACCTCATGGTACCACGCTGTCTCAGAGGTTCGATTCTTCAGATGATGGTGGGCAGAGTCAGAAAGGTCTTGGAGAACAATCTCCCCACCTGCTCTTGTAGCTTGGAGAAGCATGGAGGGCCCAGCTATAGAGGGCTCAGTGTTGAAAGTGACCACTGCTCGGTGTATCTTTGAATCTCCCTCTATTATGCTCCTGACAAGTGCGTGGTACCATTCAATATCTCGTCGTAGACTCTGCTCTCTTGACCTGTTGGTTTGCAATATCATGTTCAGGAAGTTTGTAGCTTGCAGTACTGTGTCTAGCACGCTGTTCATTGAATAATGTGGGGCTATGTGTGGACGTCCTCGTAAAGAGATAAGTTCATATCTCCGTGAACAGTTGGCATGCTTTAAAGTGGTAGCATCTCCTGTGTGTAGAAACGCCGTGACAACCCGAGGAAGATGCTCCTCTATCTTCTGCGGAAGGATGGAATGCTCGGTCGCGTTTTTTGGCGAATGAGACGCGCGTAGATGAGCTTGGCGCCGGTTAATATGATTGTTGTTGTTAATCGGTAGCTGTGCCGTGACATCTGTATTGTACGCTGACCACTCTACATATCTATGATTTAATCCAATAACAAATCCCACTTGCAACAGTAACGATAACCGGGAAACAGCCATCTCCCCAAGCCGCTCACAGATGTTTGGCGACAGGATTGATGAAATGTGATGGTACAAAACAAGAGATGTAGCCGTTAGAAAAACATATTAAGCTATAACCTGTAGACATTTACGCAAGATCCAAGCACTGCAAGATGATAAGACAATTATCATGTGCTCTTGTTTAGGTCGTTTTTCTTTTACAGATGCCACATATAGCTTGTTGAAATGAGTATCCCGTGGCAGCTGTCTTATCCTCCTTGATTCTATTTGTCTTAAGCTAGTGCCTATCCAAGAAACAAGAAAGATAGGCTTGCGGTTCGCTTTACGTCCTCCGCAGTCTGTGATGCTTGTACATATTGAATTGAAAAGAGAAAAAAGATATTTGCAGGCACCGGGTCAGGCTATACTTCACACTTGGATGGCAAACACACTCCGCCCTCTTCCGACCACAACAAGCAGCAGTAACTAAAGATCGGAGACACCAGGAACTATTCGTTCTTAAAGCCCGTCTTCTTCATTATCTTATAGGGTTTCCAAAGTGCCCTTGATTCTTGTATGGCCACTTCTTCTGTCAATCATTACTCAAGAATTGTGGGTTTGGTGGAACGTAGGAAGAGCTGTCCAGTGCTGAAATATTCGCTGGAGAAAAGCAGCCAAGAAATCGCTCGCGCTGAAGCCAGATAATTTGCTACATCGCGTAGCAAATGGACTTGAAATAGATGATTAAAAAGATTTCAGGGTATTCGTTTAATGACAATCCAAGAAATTATAGTACATTTTGAAAAAGCAGGCGGCATAGTTGTAGGCTTGCCTACTTCAAATAGGCAGTAGTCGAAAGACAATACCCTTTCATATGATATCCTGGTTTTAAGCAGAAATAGGGCATGCCTACAAGCTGGTGTTGCACGCTTTGTGAAGACAACACAAGCAGCCAAAGAGCAGAAGGGGTGAAGAGGCGATTTAAGTATAGGATATTTTTTCACTTTAGACAGACGATATAAGTGTCAATTATTTGAATAAATGTCTTTTTAGTTTGAATAAATTGGAATAGGCATGTGTATTTCTTTTGATGGCCAAAGGTAGCCCAAAGCAAGCACTCATTTGCTCTCAATCCTCAACGTCTAAAAACGTCAATAGACAAGAGGCAAGGCATATTGTGTTAAATATCCTCAATGCAGAAAGACTCAAGGAATATGTCAGAGCTTCAGTGCAAAACGATTTCACTTGTGCATGATGGTGCAATGAGTCATCACCGATAATAAACAGGCTCCTAATTTCTTGGCTCAAATCTATAAACACAGTTATATTAAAATAATACAAAAACATTATATTTCATTCCATATACACCTGTATGTCCGAGAAAACGATTTGTTATGGATTATTTTTAACTCCTTACTTTTTGCTTAAGTGAACAATGGGCTATATCATTGCTAATGATGACATCTTTGGGGGTTTAGAATAGAAATTATATCCCCACAATAGAATTTGAATGAAGTTTTGAATAAAGAAGACCTAACCCATTTTGTTGCATTTTTAAGACTAAATAGGGAGTGAGTCTATATTGCAATTTGTCTACAGTCCTAATTCTATTGTAGATGGTAGATGTGAGCTTCCTCAACGCTCATAAAATGTTATGGACCCATGAATATTTAAAACACATGTTTTTCTATACCAACAAGGTGTGTTTTACAGCCAATGCCGTCAACATGTCAGCTACAGGGGGATATTTGACTTTACAGTTGTTGCCTCCAGTATCCGAATGCTATAAGTCATCCTGTAAAATTACTTCAAAAGCATGGGTTTAGCATGTCGTGAATACACAGAGAAAGTATATAATCCCACACTTCCACATTTCACACCAAATCGATCAATTGTTTCACCATTAACACTTCACTTTATGGATTTACTGATTACTTATGTTTACTGGATATTAATAACATTTCTGGGAAAAAATATTTTGTATTACTCTTTTTTGCTTCTGGGCAAATCAAGCAGAGGCAAAAACCATTTGTCTGCCTTTCCATGAACTTTTAAATCAATCAACTCATCTGTAGTTAAAGTATGCTGGAAATCTTTAATTTGGGTTACTCAAGCACCCTATACTGAAGGATTATGGCTTCATTAAACGATGGCCAGCCGACTCCATCTCACACTTTCTCCCATCACACACACAATTGTCTTTGTCTATCTTATTGGATTAGATCCGTCTCTCCGTATATCTGCTTACATGTGACAGACTATCTTCTTATTCTCTCCTCAAAGACCCCCCACACTCCCCCTCCTTTTACTCTCTTTCATTCCGTCTCTCCTTGGTGTAGGGGCATGTCACGTCACGCTGTGTGGGCTGGAGGCATCTCGTTCGGGGAGGAGGGCCGAGGGAAGACAGGCGTGACTCAAGGTGACAGCTGGAAGCTGGCTTGTTTGCTGTGGCCCACCAGAAGGCCATGATCCGCAGTCTCTGAGACCTCGATGTCTAGATCAATGGTTAGCAGGTGCACCCAGGCTAGTTGAATCCCTATCCAGTATGAAAAGTATATGATACATCTTTACACTGCAAAACAGCAAAGCATCATCATGGGCAGCCAGCATCACTGGACCAGCTGTTAGGTTTGATTTGATTGTTTTGTATCACACCAATGGGGTGTGTGCTAATATCTTGTTTTTGATCGTAAACATGATCTGTCCCAAAACTTGGGTTGTCATGGGTTCCATCTTGCCAGTCAGGTTTTATATTATCTTTAACAAGGTTAGGACTATATGGCATAACCTGACCTTCAATTGCATTGTTTACCTCACCATTGCCTTTTATATTTTATTTTTTGTATTCCATTTGAATAACATTCAAATTCACAGGGATAAAAGTAATTCCATGAACCAGTCTAAGGATTATTAACAAAAATATGATCTAAAAGAAGTTTGACGTGCCTTGCATTGTCGGATGCCCTGATGTGAAAAGAGAATAAAAAAGTTTTCCATTAACGGCTATTTTCTTGCTAGAGACAAAAGCATAAAATATATGAGTAGTGAAGCCCACACAAACAACCAGGAGGATCATTGATAAAGAGTCTAGACTCAGATCCCATAATGCCATTTCACCAGTGACACCAAAGACACCCGAACTAATGGAGAATGCCACCCAGAGGGAACAGAGTGAGTTTGGAATGAGGAGGAAAGAGACCAGCAACATGACAACAGTGGTGACAATCCTGTTCTGCACAGTACCACTGACAACACCAGCGTACTGACTAACCATTTTCCTTTTCATGCTAGCATCGGCTGTCTGAGCTGTCTGAAAGAAGAAGCTTGAAGCATGGCTTGCTCCTTTCCTCAGATTCACGTATTGCTTGAAGTCAAGAAACAAATTAAGAAACAAAGACAGATTTGACACAGATTGGTTTAAATCAAAATGTGTTTCCTTGATTCTTTGTTTTATATTTTTCATAATTGTTCAGCCAGGAAGAATACAGATGATCTTTCACAAAGGACAGTTCTTAAAAGGAAGCTTTGCAAGACCGGAGATCAGACCTTTGTCTCTTATTCCAATGAGGCTGACTTATTTCCTGTCTAAAGATAACCATAACATTTGTACCACAATTTGAGAAGTATTGCCTGCCATTGTCATAATACTCACTGACATATGAAACATCAGTTTCTAAATCTCTAAGATCAATGCCTTGGTCCAACATCCTCCAACATCATTGCCAAGAAAGCCCCAATGAATGGAACGTTGAATATGTAACCGAATATGAAAGATGTGATGGTTTATAGACAAAAAGACTGCACTGATGGAAAGTCAGACATGAGGCTGACTTAAAGCCCCTGTATTTCGCTCAGGCTGGTGATGGTTATGGACATGGCAGACTCTTTGTAGTGTGAGCCATCCAATTGGCAAATGGATAAAACATTTCGTGAAAAAGAGTAGTTTACTGCAAACATAGAGTAGGGTGTCTTGTATTGTATGCAGCGCTCCTACCAAGTATTAGAAACAGAGAGTTGGCCACAGTGATAAAAAAGGGCAATCTCAGTGTATAACATTAACCCAAAGAAAGGCCGCACAGTCAAACCAGCTGAGGACACCCACAGCAGCCACCCACACCTTGTTTCTGACATTATCAAGCCAAACAAAAAACATTGAACTAATGTGAAGTGTCAAGGCCTATGCAATGCATGCCGGCTCAATGTGTTTAAACTCAAACATGTATGTAATCATATAGCTTTTAGTACCGTTTAATAAAAACATGTTTTGCTAAATGAACTCGCATGACATTATGGTCACCTGACACAGCATACTTATCTCAATTCCATTGTGATACAGCTTTTATCTGCTATTTTAGGGTTTGTATTGTTTTTTGTGAGCAGTCATTAGTCTTTATCTTGCTTAATAACTGAAAGAATTAATTACAAAATAATAGCGATTTAATTAGTTACTGTCTTGGGACGGAAACGAGTAAGCTTATTTTTTTATTTACTTGGCTTTGTGAAAGGTTCTTGACAATTAAAATGCACTAAAGCATTATTATGACATTTTCGCTCATACATGATAGGACTAAAAAACGACATGACGACAGCATGTGTGAAAGTAATGGAATTCCATCTACTATGTTTCTTATTCTTTTCCTGTCTCGAGAGTGATGTTTCGTATAGGATAGCTAGAAGGAAAAAAAAGTATTTTACTGGATCCAAGACACTCATATGGTATGGTATATTATTTGTAGCTGTGTGCAATGCAGAAGAGAACATTGGTCAAAGGGTCACAAACCACAAAGTGTTGCATAATGCATAAGCCTGCAGCAAAGAGGAAAGCAATGGAATGCAACCATTGATGAAATGCAAGTCATCAATGAAGAAAAGGGAAACACATAATAATTTTTATTTACAAAATGCAGCTTCAGAACAAAGTTGGACAATGTGTTAGATAGAATGGACAGGTATATTACATTGGACTAACATAAACTAATACAAAGTCCCTTTGACTTTTTTATATACATTTTTTGCTGTCCTCTGCCTCAATACCTTTGTGTCTGTCCTAGGTTTATTGCATTTCAAATTGTATATTGTACTATTTTAACTGTATATTCTATGCCATGTACGATGACCTTGGGTGTCTAGAAAGGCGCCTATAAATGAAATGTATTATTATTATTACTATATCATGGACAACAACCCTACAGCGTCTAGCACATTTTTTTATTTCAATAATAAATAATTAAACTGCAAATAGTTTCAATAAGTCCAATCAGTGCAGTCACAGGCTTGACAAAACAGATATGTTTTAGGCGCCTTTGAAAAGTTTCTAGGGACTCCGCATTTCGGATCTCCATGGGGAGGGAGTTCCAAAGGGTAGGGGCAGCCAAATTGAATGCTCGGTCCCCAGAACTTCACTACCTGGTGTGGTGGATGGAGAGCAGTCCCATGTCAGCAGACCTGAGATTCCAGGAGAGGATGTAGAGGTGAAAGAGGTCAGAAAGGTATTGTGGGCTATGGCGTGGAGGGACTTATCTGTGAGGAGAATTATGAAGCTGACACAGGACTTGACTGGGAGCCAGCGTAGGTGAATGAGTGTGGAAATAATATGGTGCCAAAGTTTGGTGCGAGTGAGAACCCGGGCAGCTGAGTTCTGAGCATGCTGGAGCCTATCCAGGGTTCTGCTGGGCACCCGAATACAACTCAAGTAGAAGTTGCAGAAGTCCAGGCGGGAGGTGACAAAGTCATGGATGAGGATCTCTGCCACGGAGTTGGCAAGTGATGGTCGGAGTCTGGAGATGTTTCTGAGGTGGTAGCATGAACTATTCCTGACGGCAAGCCCTTTCTCTCTGTAGTAATGTAACCACTGTCTGTCAGTCAGCCGTCAATCCTGACGTCTCGCTCCGTCCACTGAGACACTGCTCATATCACATTTCACACCGATCCATCTCAGGGTCATTGATTTTTTTTTTACTCTGAGTGAAAAATGGATTTTGTTTTCCCTCATCGCAGAGAGGTGAGGTGAGGAGAAGAGGAATGGCAGTCTTCTCTTTGTCATCATGCTAGCAGACAGCCAATTGACACCAAGAGAAGCGTAGGCACATTTCTTTGCGGAAATCTTTCTAGGTATATCTTTAGGCTGTTTCTTTTTCACCCAAGATTGAGACAGTGTTTTCTCAAATGTCTAACATGGTTGATGAAAAAAAAACTATTTGGAAACGCATACCTGTGCATAGGCTAGGAGATCATCAGAAATTGTTCATGCTGTATTTATACTCTAGAAAGAAAAGCATTCAAAGGTATAGTGTGCAAGACAGAGCCGAAGATGATCAATGTGTTATTCCGGACGCTACTCCTGAACTGTGACATGTCACATCTCTACATTCTATGAACCTCTTTGATGTGGGAGGGAGCAGGAAAAGAAGAGATGGAGAGAGCCAAATGAAGACCTCAACGGAACATCTCCACAGAAGATTGTTTTCCAAGATCAAAGCAAAGTTATCCTTAGCACTTAATGGAGAAAGGTTTGAGTTCTTGCGTATGTTCATTTAAAGGTTCAAGGTTCTCAGGGTCAAGAAACCGTTTATATAGTGATATACAATCTCTGGTAAGAGAATATCAGATGGCAAGTGTTATGACCTGAATTCCAAGTTGGCCTGGACACATTAACCAAAATATGGATATAAAGGTCAAAATGTCACCCATGCTAACTTAAATAAGGATTTTATTGCTATCTACTTAGATGAGCAAGGCTGTAAAATAGATACTTGTAATACTTACTTTAGAAACAAACAAGATCCAACGTATTTATATGGAACTGGAGATAAGCGAAGTGTTGATTAGGAAATAATGAAGTTGAATTGGAAGGAAGTATGTGTTAATATTTCCCCCTCTACACTCCCAGGAGATGTGAGTCATCCTGATTCAAAGGTGGTTTTGCTATGGCACGACTGCTGGTGTCAAAAGTCCCCAATTTTTTAATTACAATGATAACACAGTTCAATTGATGAGCAGCGCTCTAACGAGGGATAAGAAGGTCACTTTAAACATGCCAAAGAGAAGAGTGTTACTTAGGCAGTGAGTAATTTCCTTTAGTTTGATTGTTTTAATCTGCCGAGTTGCTATTGTTTTAATCTGCAGTAATAGCAATGCAATAGGTATGTCAGGAATTTGCAGGACTGAATTTAGATTTGGGTCCAGATTGAATACTGAATAGATGTTCTTTTGTTTTTTTGAAAGACTTCAATAGCTCAAACTAATCCGCCATCTTTTAGGTTTCCTGGGTCCGTCTTCACTTGCAGTTCCCATCCTCTCTTACTGCTTCCTTCAAGGCAGATGAGCAGTTTTCATTATGCCACAGGTCCACATTAGGAGATGGAAACAGGCTGGCACCTGCAATTATCCCTGCTCACCCACCCGTGGGCTGCTAGCTACTGAGACACAACTGGCTTTCTCACTCTCCCTCCCTTTGTCTCTCTATCAAACATGCACAAGCAAATGCACACATACACCTGCATTAACCTACCTTCCCTATCAGCCTCACCCTCCTTACATTAACCTGCCAGAGATCATGATAAATTAAACTGAAGCAGAGTGTCTGCCCACTTTAAAAGAGAATATAGCATACAGACATTGGACACCCCCACACACACAGGATAAACATTTACCCCAAGGTCGTCTATTAAATATATATGTTGTGAAGCAATAGCCACAGCTGGACCAATCCGGCTCCATTTACACTTCCGACCATATACGGTTTTCGTATGCTTTTTACGTTGCTTTTCACCATTGTTCAGTCACCTAGAGTTTGAACAGCTTAATGTCGTTTTTTTGTTTTTATTAAAGCAAGCAGCTTTCTGAAGATCATATCACATGTTAAACTCAAACTATAGGACAATTTTGTTGAAAACAATTGGTTAAAAGTAGGCTATGCTGGAAAAAACAGAAAACGTCATAACAGCATAAATCCTTGAGCACACGTTGTACACTCACTGACTGAAAGGTAATTTCACACCCAAAGGTTGCACACATTCATGTTGAGTCAGAGTCATAATTTATCTTAATGTGCCTCCAGACCCTTTTCTCTCTATCTGTCTGTCCCAGCCCCAATAACATAGGTGCCCTGGCCTTTCATTCTGTCAACAGCAATGGATCACTTTAAACCAGCCACATCCATTTGCCTTGCTCTCTTTCTCGAGTCATACTATTGATACGTCGCACAAACACACACACACACAAAGCCGTCTTCAAACCAAATGTGAATGTTTTCCTACTTAGTCTTCTGGTTCTTGTGCCAGCACTTGGATCCAAACACTATAGATATCCACACAGATAACATTCACCTCTGCTACCACACAAGGTGAGATTGAGGACAGTCCCCTACAGTATGAATTTATATTCATGTTGCACGACTTGCACCTGTTATTTTTTCACAAAAGGTTTGCGGCAACATACAGATAATAGATCATATTGAATTGCAAAAAATGTATAATAATCATGATGGAACACTGGCAATCAAGCCTAATCTTAGTCTCAAGTTGGAGCACTTGTTTCAGTGAAATAAAAAATGGCCTGACTAAACCTTGTTGTCAAGGTGATACTTGAGCTGAAAGTCTACAGGTGAAGGGGCCCATCTCTGCAGAAGTGTAATTTACACACCTATTACTGAGCATTTAAGAGCTGCACAGTCCTCATAAATGGTGGTGTCAATGCAGCATGCTGTTAAATTCAAATTTATATAGCATTCACCTAATCTAGAACAAAAAGTCAACATCTCATGACAGTAGAGCTGTGCAGAGATGACGACGCAAAAAAAGAAATTGCCCGATAGTCACCAGTGCGACAGCTTCTCTGGCACAACACCATATAACACCAGGAGTGCTGAGGTGTTTGAGGATTTAGTGATGGCAGAAGTCTAAAACCTGGCTGTGTTAGTGAGGTGTAGGTGATGACTTGTGTGGACATGCGTTGACTCACCAATGCCCCCTGTCTCAGTGCCTCTCCTCTCAAAGTTGGCCTGGCAACTACTGGACCACGAACCGCATTGAGATCAATTAAATAGCATGGTTTTAGTGTCACAGCAAGAGCCATATTATCACATTTATCAGCACCTCAGCTATGTCCTTGTCTTTGTATACAGAGAGAATAAGGATGGTTGTGATTCAGAAGGTAGGATTCTATATTTACATAACCTAAACTGAAAATTTGCACTAAGAAAACTCAACAAAGCGTTATTTTGTAGAAAAATAAACATTATTCCTTTGTCACAGCACTGTTTTTATTTTTATTTGATTGGAAATCGGAACGAAATAAATTCAGGTTACGGGCTACAAGCGGGAAACACCTTTTTAATGGTTTTACTTTCCTGGCTCACTGGGACAATGCAATGGTGCAGTTTCAAGTATTGGACCTTTGGGACTAGTTAAAAATCTGCTATATGTCTGTATATAGCAACTCACAGCAGGGGAACATCCTCACGCTGGTTGCGAACCGCAGTTACCGGTAATCATGAGGATCTACCCCTGAGGATGTTTGTCCTGCTGACAGGCTTGGAGTTAAACATCTCCATCTAGTGGACGTAAATTGTACCGGTTTCAAGGTTTCGATTTTGTCACACCATGAAATTCCACGCTTAACGGGGTATCATTAGTTATAGTTAGGCCAAGGTCAATCTTGCTCAACAGAGTCTCTGCATTGACATGGTGAGAACGGAAAAACGATTAGACCCAAACGATTAGACCAAAGGTTCCTAGAATGGGCCATCGATAAAGTTGATGGATTCAGTTTCTCCTAATTGCATATCGAAATAAAATGGCACTAACATGATTTGTGAATGCAAGAGGCCTGGAGAACTATTGAACCTTGAGGAAAGAGTCTTGAATCATAGCCTCCACCTGCTCCACTAACACCTCCGAATCCGCTTGACACACCGTATGTCCCTGGCTACCACTGTCCCTAAGGCTCTTTAGCATGTGCGCATGCAACTCTGGCTCCGCCGCTACATATCCAAGCTCCCTCAGCTGCTCCCGGGGGTCTTCGGGAATATTTGGGAAGCCCAGTGCTCGGAGGACTGCAGGCGCAAACTTCCCGTAATGGGCAGTGGAGCAGACGACGACCGGACACGTCCAGTCCTGCAGCCGGTCCGCCACTACTTTAGCCACGGCCGTGTGCGTGTCCATGAGGTATCCCGTCTCGGAATGGACCCCCTGGATGGCTGCCAGACAGTCCTCCTCGGAGCAGCAGCCGGCTTGGACCTCCTGATGGACCCGTCGGAGTAACGCCTCAGGCACCGTAAAGTGCTGCTCTCTGTCCAAGCGCGCAAACAGCTCCCCGACCAGACGGCTGTCTCCGTCAGACATGAGGTGGATAAACCTCTCCAGGTTGGAGGGCTTCAGGATGTCTATGGCGGGGGAGTTGGACGGGAGAAGAGGACGGGCCCGGAGATCACACTCCCCTGTGGTGAGGAAGTCCGTGAGGATGCGGTTGTGATTGGAGGCACAGATCACCTTCCTGATGGGAACGCCCATTTGCTTGGCGTACAAAGCGGACAGTGCGTTGCCAAAGTTACCAGAGGGAACGCACAGGTCGATGGGCTCGCCAAACTTGATGACACCATTTTTGTACATATCCAAATATGCAGAGGAGTGGTACACCACCTTTTGAGTAAACATAAATACAAAAAAGTACAAATTATTACACAAAAAAAGGCTAATTGCCTAACATTGTAATTATAGTCTCAACAACAAAATAAGCACACAGTTAAATACACCAATAATACATTGGAAATATATTTTTTCAATAATTGAAATGTTATGTCATCATCAACATCATATCATAATATATCTCAGATTGAACATAATGTGTCAAACATAAAGCAATACAACTCAATAGTTACAAACTGACCCACCTGTGGTAGCAGCCGTGCCCAGTTGATGGAGTTGGCAGTGCTGAGCACGGTGCCAGACTCCACAGCCAGGTGGCCCACTAGCACAGAGTTCCCAAACATCCCCTTGATGGCCCTCTGACAGAAGTCAAAATCCGACAGGACGCTCACAGCCCTGGCGTTGCCCTCTCTGTAACCAGTCATCTGGAGCTTCTGGATCTCACTCACGCCTCCCTCTGGGAAGAACACCAGTACACCGGTCCTCTCTCTGTCGCGGTCACAGAGGCTACTGAAGCCGCTCAGCACGGCACTACCCGTGTCACCGGACGTGGCCACCAGGATGAGGTAGTTGCACGTCCGGGGGAGGCAGTAAGCAAAGAGCTGGGGCATCAGCTGCAAGGCCAGGTCTTTGAATGAAGCAGTGGGGCCATGGAACAGCTCCTGAATGTACTGGTTACCTATGAGGTGTTTTACTGGAGCCACTTTATGACTGGCAAAGTTCTCCCCATAGGCTTTAAATACCATGGTCCTGAGGTCTGTAGCCGGGACATCCATAGGGTGTATGCACTTTTCCAATATAGTCAAGGCTCGTTCTGGGTATGACATATCTGCTAGTCTTAACCATTCTCTGGCATCAAGTTCTGGGAAGCCATTTTGAGGCACATAGAGTCCACCATCAGGTGCTAGTCCCTCAAGTACAACATCACTAAAATATCTTTGGTTAGCGTTGTTTGTATTTTCACTCCTAGTTGAAATGTAGGTCTCTCCTTCAGAGTTTTGATATCTCTCAACAGCTTTAAGCACCCTCTCTGCTATCTCTTCCACTGTGTCCCCTGTGCCACACAACACTCTGGTATCAAGCCATTTCTCATAAAACTGTTTCCTGTAACTTAGGATCTTCCTCATGGACACCCCCACCTCCTGTCCCACAATCCTGTTCACTTTCATCCTTGAAAGTCTTTGCATGATATCCGCAGTGTCTACGTCCAGGTAGACCACCAAGCCAGTCTGTTTGAGGTGCTGCATAGTCCCAGAGTGGAGTGGGTTGGAACCTGTGAGGGAGACAATGCTCCCTGAAGCAAAAAAGTTGCACATGGCCTGACCTTCTTCTTCCAGGAAGCGCACCCCTCCGACGGCAGCCAGCTTCTCAGACACAGGCATATTCCATGTCCCCTCAAGGACGTCATCATCCACATCAATAACAGGTAGATCAAGTTGCTGGGCAAGAACTCTGCCCACTGTGGTCTTCCCTGCACCAGGTAGACCCATAAGTAAGATGTTTTTCTCTCCTAGTTTCAAGGTCTTGGTGGACAGCCATGATTTGGGAATTGTAAAATGTTGTCGGTTCCACAGACGCAGACCAATCCTTATCCCCATTCCCAGACACAGTTTGGTTATTAGGTAGTGTGGCATTACGACTATTTATGATTTTTTGTAATCTTTGAGAGTTAGATATGCAAGAATAATATTGAATCAGTATCAAAAAAACTTTTCACTATTTAATATAAGTAAATATTCATGTGTCACTATGGTTTTATCTACATAGTCAAGTTTTTTCTCTCAAACAAGCTGGAACATTACTAACATAACGCTAAATATGTGAGTTAATGTAAAAAATGTGCCAAGTCTAGCTAAGTAATGTGAACTAAACTAGGTGATCTTGAGGTTTTAGCTAATGGCTAACATAGCATGTTTGAATGCTACACTACTTGTTTATTCTGACATGGCATTTCTCCAGTACAACGCGTCAGGCATCTAAACTTACACTTCATTTATTTTCGTACACATTCTACCATGCCTTTAAACTTTCAGAAATTACTAATCTCATGCAATGTGCTGCTGATAGTGATTGTTTACAAACTGAACTCAGGCAGCAGCAGCATTTAACGTGATCACGTGATCACGATCAAAAAAACTACGGTTCGGATGAATAGACAAACAGTACTACACAAGCCACTGCTGAAAGTATCACACAGGGTGCCAACAGGCAGCACATGGGATATGCGTCATCATCATATATCATATCAGTTAGTATGATAGTTTTATGCTATCCAACTATATTACGGGGAAAAGGCAAAACAAGGAGTAAAAAACTAAGTAGGGGTTAACGTTAAACTGTAGCATATTCGATTCTAACACTCGCTTTGCCTCTTCAGTTGCTAAGCAACTGTTTCAAGGGGTGTGTGTTGTCAAACAAACATTCCAAGTTATTCGGATGTAAAGCCAACTAGACCTTGCTAGCTAGCTAGCTCAGTTTTTCGTGTTATTTAATCACAATGTCGACCACCACGCATCCTCCTGAAAGCATATATAACCTTATTCCAAGGGAAGAGGTTAAAATTGAAAAACCACCACGGTAACAATTTCCTCTGACTTAAATATCTATACAGAAAATTCGTAATTAACCGTTGTCTATCAATATTGTACAGCTAGCTAGCTAGCTTTTCATTGGATTTTTTTGTTTTTATTTATTTATTTATTTGTTTGTTTTTGTTTGTTTTTATTTATTTAGCTATCTTTTGTATTATATATTTTGTGTTTATACAGGGAAAACGGGATGTCCATGCACTTGCATGACAGCACACATTCTAATGTGGTTGGATCTAACTATTTTGTATTTTTTTCTTCCATTTTTTATAATTTCTCTTTCAAGATACATGTCCAAATTTAGGGATCACGTTAAGATTGAGAATCAGTTGATTAAGGCATCAAAAAAGACCATGGGCCCATCAAAAGTTAATTTGCCATCCCCAGAAAAATATTTACAAAAGCATTCAAAGGAACCCAAGCTGCCTGAAAGTGAGCTATATCATTCTATAAATCAAAGCACTTCATTGTAATGTTTGGTCTAAATTTGGAACTGCCTTTCCCAAAATATTAACATAACTGTTTTTGTTTTAGGACAAACTTTTGCAAATGTGAAAGAGGAAACAGACAAAAAGCCATGCTCTCCTCCAAAAACAGACAAGCCTCTCTTGGGTTTTCATACTAAAAAGAACTTTGTGAAGATAAATGCAGTTGAGAACATAATGGCTGTACCCAAGAAGCCACAGGCTATATACGCTGACACCAAAAGTGGTGACAAGCATTCTCTGGAAAGCTCAGGCCTCATTCCAAAGTATAGGCAAAAAAAGGTTGGTTGAATGCTCTTTTCTGGAGAGGTGATGTAGTGTAGCCTGTTTTATTGATTTGTTTATTGAGTAACAATTCTTAATGATAAGTGTACATTTCATATTTGTTTCGTCCCTCCATGCAATCAACAAACATGAATTAAGTAATGGGTGTGTTTGGATAGTGCTCAGAGGCCATACATACCGTTTTTCTGTTTGTAGGACTACGGTGAAACTCCAGAATACCTGCTGCAGCGAAGGGAGGAGATCCAAAGGGCTCAGGAGGAGTATGATGACTACGTGAAGGAAAGGATTAAGCAGGGGGCCATGAAAATGCTGTCCGAAGAGGAGCGAAACACCATCCTGAAGGTAAACCACATAGTTCCAATAAATTCAAAACTAACATACTTAATCCTATACTAGATTTACATTTTTCCAGCTGTAGCGTTTTATATTCGACAGCTTATATTTATGACAAAAAGGTTTCAATGGCATTTGATTTACTGGTGTGCTCACACTAGTATCCTTTGTTATACTATCCTAAGCTTATAATTGCCAATTCATTGCCCTTACCTATGATAACTATAATAATAATATAATAATAATAATAATAATAATAATATAAAAAAAAGTAAGTTACTTTCACTTCCTCTTATATTTATTGGCCATTCCAATTGTCTGTCTTTATTGAAAAAATACCTATTTTAATGTCTCTGTCCCCAGGGTCTAAAGAAGAACTGGGAAACATTGCATCATCAGTACCAGGGACTGTCTGTTGTCACAGACACTACTCCAAAGAAGTATCGCAAGGAGCGCCTGGAGCTGGAGATGAAGCAGCTGGAGAGCGATATTAACCTCATCGAGAGATACAAATCCATTTACATAGGCAACAACTAGGGCAAATCTATCTGAGTGACAAACGCAAACATAAACAAATTCATTTGACACAAAAAAAACTACTGCCTCTATGAGTTGGATTTAAAATAATACATTGTTATATTTCTTTAATCGTTCTTTATAATCTCATATAATATGATTTTATAATTTAAATCAGGTTTAATAAAAATTATTTAGTTAGCAACTAAATTGATTGATTACTGTTGTGGTAACACTAACAGAAGTTTTCATTTAAAAAAAAAATTATCTTGTGAGAAATGCCCAATGGATAGTTTAGCTGGATGCATTTGTCAAATATTTTAGTAACGGTATTCATCTGATGTATAGATCGTCTGTTTGAGTATGAAAATGCACTAGCTTAACTTCAGGCTTTTCTGACAGAAAATCACATGCCGATGATTACCTATAGGAAATTTCAATACCTAAATGAGACATTTGTTATCCTCACGTGGTCAAAAGCATGTTACAAGAGCCTCTTTACACTCAAAATTACTTCAGCGTGACTAAGGGTTGTCCTTGTTGACCATTGGCCATTTGTTCCATAGGGGGCTGGACTAGGTATCAAAAAAAAAAAAATGAGTTGACGTTTGTACTACATTAATTTTTATGCGAAGTCTTTTTAGAGAATTCAATTATTTGGAAACGAACTTTGTGTGGTTGAAAGATATACCTACATTTTCTGATTTCTGAGTCCACTTATTAAAAATAATACATCTGTCATGGCAGAATGCACCGCAATAAAAACGGGAATGGAGCGCAGAATTGAAGAAGGGATTGTGGTAAAAAGTTTTTTTTTTCTCGTACAGTTTAAGAAAGCTAACGATTTTTGATTCTGCAATGTGACACCTAATTTATCACCTGACCTGATTTTATGCTATAAATGTTCATGATTTGAAGCGATTTAGGCATCGAGGCCACAATACAACTCGAAATATCAGTTGAATTGTTCTTGCAACTTGCAAAGTTCTTTTTACCCCGATATATATGTTTCAACATAGTATCATCTATTTTACAAAACCAAGATGCCTTTATTAACTTGATTGTAACCTATAGCTTAGACCTTTTCGTTATACTTAATGAACGTTTTGACTTCATTCTATTGGTCTAGTCAGGAAAATGCGAAATTCACACATTCCACATGCAGATGCAGCGAGGAGGTGGCTCCATAACCATGATACTAATAACCTCCTCAGATAAAGGACGACTGGCCAGGATACAGCCTGGAACTTTTCACTTACCCACAACACTATCACGAAGACATTGACAGTGTCTACATCCCGCATGGGGTCATAATGGACAGGTAAAACATTTTTTTACGTGTGTGACTCATGGACGTTGAAGCCAGCTGTTACCAGTTTGATGGGTGTTACACAATGTTCAATACTATTCACTAAGCAGTTGATAAAACATTTAGACGAACTGTGTTCCTGATTAGCCTACTATACAAAATAGTATCAAAGTTAACCGTTTTGGTGGTAAAATTAAAATCTTAATAAATAAAGGAAAAACAGAGTGAAAGGGGCATGTAGATGAAGGTTTCAATTGCAAACCCCATTCTTGTGTCACCTGACCCATTTAGCTGGTATTTTATTGATGGACTCTTTATAAATAGGGTCAATGCTCTGAATTTCACCTCGTGGAAAGGAATGCTTCGTGCATGCTGCAGCACTGTGCTTGGACATATTCTGCTGGCTAGATACAACTATTTATTATTTCTTTAAGGATCCAATGAAATACACTGATAACTTTAGATATGTTGGAATAATTAACAGGCCTATTTATTCAATTAATATTTACTATTATAAAAAACCATATGGTAAAAAACTTTTTTTACCAAAGTTTCTGAGCAGATACCCAAATGTGCAAACAATATGCACACACAGAGGAGACATGACTGAATGTTTTTGCCTTTAATGTGATTGCACTATAGAACAGAACGATTGGCGCGACACATCATGGATGACATTGGGGACCATGACATCGTGGTGCTGTGCGTTTTGAAGGGAGGCTATAAGTTTTGCTCTGACCTGGTGGAGTTTATCTAGGTACTCAGTCGAAACTCCAACAAATATCTGGAGACCAGGGTTGAGTTTATTCGTCTCAAGAGTTACCTGGTAGGTGAAATTAAGCTCCTTAATTTGATTTCAATTAATCAATGTATGCAGCCATGAAAATAATGTATTATGTAATAATGTACAAAAATCTAATAATTAAATTCAATGCAAGAAAGCAGTGTGAAAGTTTATAAAATAACATATGGAACAAGCAGGAATTATTCTCAGGGAATAATGCTATTTAAGAAGGCATTTTAGTACCTTTATTACCCATTTTGACTCCCTTAACTTATGAGCATTTGTGGCTCAGAGAGATAAGCTTCTTTAAGTGAATTAAGATTGTGATCTAATCTCCTCTGAGCCACTATCTCATCATGAGTCTTTCTTTCTTATACAGGAGACTTTTGCCCATGAAGGTTCACATCTGTGCTTCTTTCTCTTACTTTTTTAAATGATTTCTACGTAGTTTCTGGGCGGAAACCCAAATTTGAAATCAATATGCACAGAATAATGTTATTAGAAAGCTAGCCCCGGTACCTTTTCATTGGTTATGTGAACAAAACACTATGCTATACAAATACATTTGATTTGATTTGATTTACTGGAATCTTTAGGCTCTTGCCAACAGGTAGATGTATCATGGACATAGAGACACGAAACGCCACTTCGCCATTTAGGTGGTTATGTATGTATGTATGTATGTGTGTATATAGATATAT